>WMED01006480.1:6328-18443 GCA_019650415.1 Pipa parva
CCCCCCCCCCCCTCGGGAGGCCATAAGCCCACAGTTTTGTAGGGCAAGAGGAGGAATCATGCTCAATTTGCCACGTGACCATGACATCAAGTAGCACCCCCTCCATAAATAATTCTGTAAAGACTGGGTCTCTTTAAGTTCTTCGGGTATGGATCCCCTACAGCTAGATCCCCTGCACTCCTTCCTAGCCTAAAACAATCCAACCTAACTCTGCCCCATTTCTACCAAGTCCCACCCTATTTACCCCCACTCGATTTGCTTATATGTAAATAACCATGCCCCAATATAACACAATCTGTGTCAATAAGCCCTGCTGCCTCAATGCCAATACCACCGAGGGAGCTAACATCCGGGGTAGAACATGCCACAAAGTTTCCAGGTATGGCTATGACCATACAAATTCTATTTTGTAAAAAAAATATTACCTTTGAAGTTGAATTAATGAATTTAATTGCTTTCTGTCTGTTCTTATCTTTCCTGATAGCAGCCCTGTTTGTTAAACAGGTCTGATCTGACAGTTAGGAAGTGTGCCATAAAGGCCCATTTTAAAGCTAAATATCTTACTTTCTAGACACAATTTAAAATTTTTGGAAGCTCAGATTCAATGTATATTAACTATTAATGCAATTGAGGCATTTTTATTTTTTTGGTGTTACCATTCTTGTAAATTACAATCTATCTGGTAGCTTTCAAAATTTGCTGAATCTTCATTGCATTTCCTCTTGAAACCTGTTGGAAGCACTGGGACAAGTGGCTTCAGCATCTAGAGTGAGGCTACAGAAATGTCCGTCCTCTCACTTACATACCATTTTCTATCCAGCGCCCATTAACCTTCTATCCCAGAAATCAGTGCCGGCTCTGCCATTAAGCAGAGTAGGCAAATGCTAGGGGCGCCGCCTGCCCAGGGGGGCGCGCCAAGCATTTATTTATTTTTTATATATATTGTGGAGGTTTGTGTCGCGAGGGGGGGGTCGTCGCAGGACAGGGGGCACCAATAGGGCCAGAGCCGGCTCTGATTGCAATTCTTGGTGATACCTTTTTTATTGGATTAACAGTTATTTAAATAGACAAGCTTTCGGAGGGTTAACTCTCTCTCCTTCATCAGGTTCAAGGCAATACTAAGTACAGGCAAGATTGTTAAGGAGGGAGAGCTTAACCTCCAAAAACTTTAAAAAGACTGAAGGGGGTTATTCACTAAGGTGTGAATTCGACTGTCGAATTCGCCAACAGCGGATTCCCATAGTTAATCCGAGACAATTTTTTTTAAAGTTAATATTGCAACAATTTCCCCATAATAAAGTTGCGACTGCGACAATATTCTCATTATAAAGACGTGACTGCGACAGTAGAAGCCTATTGCAACTGTCTTTATCTGTCAAATTCGCAACTATACGCAACAATTTGGACTTTAGTGAATAACCCCCTCAGTCCAATAAAAAAGGTATCACCAAATACTGCAATACTCATTTTTTTGCATCTGTGGACTAACACGACCACTCTACACCAACTTTTATATATATATATATATATATATTGATTCAAGGTTACGCTCTGCACTACATTCACATTCAATATGGCTTACAGCTTTATTTAGTTCACAAGGAAATGTGAAGAATGGAGAAAGTAATGATTCCCTTAATACACTGTTTTGAATTAATTTAAAAAATACATCGTAGAGTTTAGTTCTCCTTTAAGGTTTCTTATGCTTTAAATCATATCCGTTTTATGTGCTGCTGTGTGTTCTTTGAAAGGAGAGCATATTGAAAGTGGAAAATAAAGACTAGAGACATATATTATACACTTGGCTGTTTTATCTCCTTTTCTATACTTTGAATCTAAAACAGACATCTATCTTTATGCAGTGAATCTCATAGGCAGCCAGTTGCCAGGGATACCCTAATTGTAGAATGGAATGTATGGTTAAATTATGGTGTCATTTAATGCCCTCATAATCAAAGGTAACAATAAATTTTAGAGGAACAGATGGAAGCACTCCTTGTTGTCGAGATTAAGAAAAACGATCAGATCTGGCTCCTGCAGCAACCTCCTCCTTTGTGGCTGTACATACTGAATTCAGGTTGACACTTTGATAAACTTGTTTGGATTACCTTTGATTCTGCTTGGAAAAGAACTGGGATATATTTAATAAGAAGAATAAAGAAGAAAAAAAAGATCTGATTCTTTCAAAGGGTTTTAATGTTTGTCTTAGTCAACTATGCAGAAAAATGTCCCCGAGGGCTGGGATTCTGTGTGAATGTGTACAACATCTGCAAGATAAAAAGCTTAACAATCCATGTGAACGTCTGCATTTATTGTGGCTTGTTAAGATTTCTAGAACATTTTTCTAGCTTAAGACTAAAGGTGCATTTGACGTTTATTTGGCCAGAGTTTTTTTCCTAGTGAAACTGGATGCGTGTGCAGGGTGCCCTGGTTGTATGAAAGAAGTGAAAGTACCGGTAAGAGAAATTGCAAATATATGAACTGTTCTTATGAAAGGGTATTTTGTGATGATAAAAAGGTTCATTGTTCATGCTGAATTTACGACTCGTGGTCTTACACCTATGTGCTCTTCTTTTGGGGGAAGCAATTTTTCAACTCTGTCATCACTTCCATTAAAAATGACTATATTACAAAATACATAACACCTAAGGTTGTAGCTCATCGCAACTGAAAATTGCTTCCCCATATAAACAAGGATGTTTTTACTCTAAGCTCTGCAATGAAGTGCTACTTAATGGTAAAAAGAGGCAACGTGCGGAAGGGGTTGAACTAGCTAGGGACATGATCACATTGCCAAGCAACGAGACACACTTGGAAGGACAAAAATGCACCGTTATTGGCGTATGGAATAATGGGAAGAGAAAAGCAAATTACTTCTTTATGCCCACATAACAAACTGTATGCCCACATAACAAACTGTATGCCCACATAACAAACTGTATGCCCACATAGTCAACCATTAGTTTTCTTACTGTTAGCTACATCTATATTTACAGCTAATAAATCATGTTTTACATGTATGTTCCTTGTGTACAAGATTGTCAAAAAAACAAAAACTTACCCTCTGATGCTTCGTCTCTGTTCGCAGACACTGTTATGCGCTCGCTGATGTGCTGCACGTGGACGTCAGCGAACGCTTTAAAGAGATTCCAGTCTCGCAAGGTGACTCAAGTTGAACCTCGCAAGCCTTGCCGAGACTGGAATCCCTTTAAAGCATTCGCTGATGTCCACGCGCAGCACATCAGCGAGCGCATAACAGTGTCTGCAAACAGAGGCGAAGGATCTGGAGGTCACTTCGCACTATGCTGAATTACCCCCTAAGATGGGCGTCTCTGGAATGGTAATGGGTTTCAGGTGATGCCACTGTAGCTAATCTGTATAATATCGCCTAATCTGCATATTATCACCTAATCTATATAATGCTGGGGGCACTGTTTCTGGTAATAATAATGACAGAATAATGAAGATAACTTGAAGCATACTTACTAAGGATTAGGGGAAATGCTTACACTACACATTGTGGAATATGTCAGGAGAATTATTGAACGTGCATCAGATCATGCCTCAAGTGCATATGTGTCTGAGATCTGAAAGCCTGGCTGACATATAGTCAATGGACTGAATGTCACAAACTAGTGTACATTGAAACACTGTAAGAAGCAATGGCACCATGACTGTCAATACCTCGAGAATACAGTGAAATAAATTTCCAGATCCTTCATTTGCTGACTCTTGGTGGGGTTTTGTGAGCCATAGGAAGTGATTGAGAAAATGTTATTGTGATTTGCTTTTTATTGCGCATTATAGTGAAAGCATATGAATTTTTTAAATATGATATAAAGTTGTGTGCCAATTGGTTGCATTGTACCTTGCAGATTGTTCCATACCAGGCTAAGCCATGCCCTCATCAAACATCAATCTGATAGGGAAATTTATTAACAGGGGCAACCATTTACTACTAGCATTTACTAAACTTTCTAGTGAATGTACTAGACTAGTAGTGAATTCATAAATAACAATCACTAGTACAAATGACCTAAACAACTGAAAAATGACCTGTGACAGATTGCTATGCAGTATTTGCCTCTGTAAGCTGTCATCACACCGTTATAATACAACCTTTTCATGGGGCAAAGATCAATTTAAAACAGGAGCACTCACTCAATGGGAGTGATAAAGACTAGCCTGTAAAATAGTAGCCTGTAGGTGACATCATTGACAGGCATGTTGCAGGTCTATGCATTTATTTAGTACCTGACCGGGTTATGATGGATTATTTCTAATTTTCTCATTACTTAGTTAATTTTGTAGTCCTGCATGCTATCTCTCTTCTTCTAAACTTAAGTGCACCAGAATGGATGTTTTCAGATCAATAGGAAGAGTAATTATGACTCTTCAAAACAGATCACTGAACTAAACTCGCTATTTTCTGCAAACAAGGTGTCCTGCCTTCTTCAAAACTTTTTTCATATGACATGTCAACTAAAATATATATAGCTCGCTGCTTCTTAAATGCATCCAGCTAATTCGTGTTAGTGGTCTTCTCTTTTATGCTGCACACTGGACAATAATATACTGTTGTTTTTTTTTTGTTTTGTTTTTTTAACAAATCAGCCAACTGGGATCAGACTAATGTGATAAAACCTCAACAAGGGGACATTTTGTAATCATTATAGAAAAATACTATTACTAATACTATTAAGTAATTAATTCAAAGGATACAGGTCTATTGGCAAAGAGATTTTTTGGTGTCACTGGATTATGAAGTTCTTAGGATATACCTGAACTATAATTATGCATTGCTTATTTTTATAATTAAAATTTTTAAAGGGCAGATAAATCCTCTTTACAAAGAAACGTTCGCTTTGCATTTATTTTCCTTTAAATGTCCGGTAAGTTTTACAATAATATATATATTTTTTTATGGGTATGGGAGACATATTTATTTATATTTACACGTGTATTTTCGAAAAGGAGCTTTCATTCTGTTCCTGTGATAAGCAGACAAAATAACAAAACATCTAGAAAACTGAATTGTTAACATTAGAATTCACAGTGCCCTCCAGTGGATAAAATTACTATTATTTTTTTGTTGTTGTTGTTGTTTTAAATAATAAAATCTTGTTTACTGAACAGTCAAAGACATACAACGTTTTTGTAAGAATTCATAATTTTCCAGTGTAATGTCCCTTTAAATGTTGGAATCATTTACCAGTTACGATTGCTACACTCCAGCAAGAAGCAATGGTGTCAGTATCCATCTCTGGCCTAGTCAGAGACCTAGTCAGTCAAACAGTAGCAGCCCTGCCATAAGCCTCCTAATTCCACACTTTAATCCGGCAAAGTAACCCTGGTGAATGCGACAAAATACACCTTGCCAAATTCACTACTGCAACAGACTCCAACATTGATGAATAGGTTAATATGCTGTGCACATGCACACCAAGTGGTCCCTAAGTCTGCAACTGTCACAAATGCCCAAATTGGGCACCAATAGAGCCCCGTTACAGAGTTTGATGAATATGCAAGTATGGGAAAGTGGCACATTAATGTGAATTGGCTCCTTTATGTGACTGTTTGAACTTTTATGAATAAGCCCCAGAAACTCCATTCAGACGGATACCCTGAATGGAATCAAACTCACCATAGACTTTTTTATTTTATAAAATGCATCAGTCTTTGTTTGCCGTCAGCATAACTTCATCAGCACACACAGCAGTACACAAAGCTTTTACTTTGTTCTGCAAGCAAATATCTATGTTTAGTAAAAGAAAAGAAAAAAAAGAAAAAGCCTTATCTTAATTGAGATTATGGTTTAACCAGCTTGACAAAAGTAATGACAGATCAGCACAAGGCAATGGCGATTCTATAGAACTGAATATTTCAACAATGAGCTGATTACAGTCGAGAAGACTCCCTGCTGGTTCCTTCAAGAATGACAATCTTTGTCAATATGGTTATTATGATGATGTAAGTAAAGCCTGGGAAAATCTTTGTAATTGTTGCCTCCCCATTAGTCTTGCAGTGTTAATTTGTAGCAATAGCAATTACTATTGAATAGGTAAAAGAATGTTAGCACAGAGCTAAGTGACTTCAGTGTCAGTAAAGGGAATCTCTTTGAAAGTGTTTGTTAAATGATTTAGTTTACTCCCACACCGTAGAACAATTTTGTCATTAAAATCCACATGTTTTATATGTAATGTAAGCTGCGTAACCTAGTGGCGTTATATAAATAAAAATATATATATTCGTGCATGTAATATTTGTGCATGAAAACAATGTTAAAATCTTGTATAACAGGTGCATAACTAATCATCAAAATACTTTTTTTTACAAATTCCCTAGGAACCATATTGTACGAAAATCACAAATGTAATACTCTTCATTTACTCTAAAAAAAAAAAAAAAAAAGATCAACAGCAATCTTTTAGGAGTCAGCAGTCCCTTCATCGGGGTCATAGATCGCAGAGTCCTTAAAGTTTGTTCATAATTTTTTACTTGGCCAAAAATGACCATTTTTACATTGTTGTCTAATTGTTTATGGGATTATTTACTGGCTAACTTGGTTCATCATATTTGTTTATGTTTTACAAAGATAAATAAAGTCCAGTTTGCAAGTTACAATGCACAGTTACCAGTAGGTTTGGTGCAATGCATTGTACAGGGTATCCATGTTATAATGCACAGTAAGTAAGTTTGGTTCAATGCATTGAACAGGGTATTCATGTTACAATGCAGAGTTACCAGTAAGTTGGTTACATTACATAGTACTGAGTATGCAAGTTACAGTGCACAGTTTGCAGTACGTTTGTCAAGCTACATAGTGAAAAGTAAGCAAGTTTCAATACATACAGTTTAGCATCTAATTTACAATGTACGATACCCAGTAACCATGTTACAGTGTAAGGTGGCCTTTAGATAAATTGTACTGCAAAGAATCCGGTAGTCATACCATTAAAATCCTCCCATGTTAACGCTTTCTCCTATTCTACCTCCTCTGCTCATTTAGAGCAAACAGGATGGGTATGACCTGCCTGGCCAATGGGAAGCCAGATGCTTTTCAAATGTAGACAATTGAAAATGACAATTCAATTTTTCAGAAATTGCTAAACTACTCTTGCGATGCGCGTAGTGGCAAACTGATTTTCAAAAATAAATAAAAAACATTGTAAAATTAAGCTTTTCTAAAGAAATATTATTAGATTAATTTCATTAAAATGCCAGTTGAGCTCCACCCTTTCCCTTCCTGTGTTTTGCCATTTCATTCATTTTCACTTTTTATTACTGAAAATGGAATAAAGAACGTGCAAAAATAAAGACCCAGCGAGTTAACATTTTTATTGTTTGTGACAATTTATAATGTTTTCCAACCTGTAAATATAATCTCCCTATTCAGTAAGATAATGAATGGCACTGCATCCACTAACCATAACAACTGATTGTCACCTGACTGATGATGTGGCTTATTAAAGTGCACCTGTCGCCTCAAAACTAATACTAATTTAGGTTGTACTAATGAAATAAACATTTTTGTAAATATATATTTTACAGCGTTTCTCTCTGTCCTCTTCCCTGTCAGCCTGACTTTTCTTTCCCGAATGTTGGGTGGATGGGGCTAAATGATTTACATTATTGCTCCTCCAATCAGATCCCTTAAATCACAACCTAGCAGGGATCTGATAGGAGGAGCTATAATGTCAATCATCATTTAGCCCCGCCCGCCCAACTCGGGAAAGAAAAGGCAGGCTGACAGGGAACATGACAGAGAGAAATGTTGTATAAAGGTACATTTAAAAAAATAAAACTTATATATTTACAAAATGTTTATTTCATTAGTAGAACCTATATTAGTATTAGAGTTTTGAGGTGACAAGTGCACTTTAAGCCAAAACATATCTATGCAGAGGTAGTGGTCCCTCAGAGATCTTGTTACAAAGAATTTATCTTTACCTTTGGAGAATCTTATCTTCTTTTATTTATCTATCGGTGATCTTTTTTGATGATTTTTTTACCCATGTTTGAATTTTCACATACCGAAAACCTAATTTTGGTTAAATAATGAAAACAAATGTTCTAAAGAACTGTTCTTAAACCTGACAAAAAAATGTTTGACCATAAATTTACAATATATTAGATATGGACACTGAATTTAGCTTTGATAGTTGCGTTCTCTTAGTTGTACTACAAAATGATTTATATGACAAATACATGTGTACAGTCCTATTGTAATCCCTCTTGGAAAGGTTTCCAGTTTTCACCAGGGTCCGTTTGTCTGCATCTGACTGAACTTTGTGCTGCTTGATCAGCTGTGGGGTCACTGAACATTCTAATCAGCACGGCTGGTGATAAACTTTGAAATGGAGTGCCTGAATAAAGTTTTTTTTTAATATAAAATGCTTACAGTATTTATAAACTATTGTAGTTACAAACATGGATAACACATTCTAAACTTTCAATATTTGCATAGAAATTCAGAGGAGCAGGGCTGTTTCAACACACCTAAAATTGCTGTGAGAAAAAGACTGGGCTAAAGTTGTGAATATTAGGGATCAAAGACACAATGTAGCCAGTAAAACTGCTTTTCTCCAAACAAAAATCCCAATTTCCTGTAGAAATGGTAGTTGTGGAATTGAATGATTCTTAGCTTTGTAGCTCTATGTACCATGTGTAACATGTTAGAATTATGTCTATACTTTATATCACTAGATCGTGTTTTTGTAATGTCAAAGGAGAGCCTTACCTTAGGAAAAAGGGATCAGGGACAGCATTCAACAAAAGTATATAGTATCTATATAAATATATTATAGGTATACAGTATTCTGCCACCAATGTACATTAGATAAGTCTCTGATGAGTGTGAGCCACAATCTCTGTACAAGCAATGGAAGATAGTGAACTCTATATTCATTCCCCTAGCTTCACCAGTTGCATGTAGGACCCAAGTGAGTTGGATGCAATGGATGTGCTTTAGATGGTTTATTAACTGTACTTTCAGCAATGAGTTATACAGCTTCCTTGTCAATGACATAAAGTTGATTGGAATTATATAGAACATCCTGAAATGAGCTATAGAGCTGTTGGAATGAGATATAGAGCCTCTGGAAAGAGATGTAGAGTGGCTGGAATGAGCTATAGAGGTCAAAGCAAATTCTTATCTCCAGCTCTGTGTTACATGTCTGCTGAACAGGAAAAGACTGCATAAAGGGATGTGACCTCACAGAACAGGAGGGATTGTGGGAAAAACAAAGGCATATGGGAATTACTATTAATAGCTTACCTAAACAAACATAACAAAGGCCACAAGGTAGCAGTAAAGTAAAAGCATGGAATGCAACTGATACAACATAGAATAAATGGCTCCCTTTTGGGAGACTTAACTGGGACAGCACAAAAAGTAAAACAGTTGTAGCCTATATGATAATATGGCGACAAGTTTAGTTTAATATATGGCGTTAACAGGAGCCTGATCTCCGCTTCCAAGTTGGGAGAGCGACAAAAATACTAATTACTGGCGTGCCTCCACCCAGGACAGGGATTTTGTTAAAGTTGAATGCCCTTCCTGGGATCTGATTAATAGGGTAACAAATAATAGCAGTACTCGTTGAAGAAAACAGTAACAATGCCTCATATATATTAAATAATAACTTGATATCTAGAGATATACAAATCAAACACATTCAAATGCAAATAACAGGTATAAAGTACAACAATATGAGCACAGAGTTTGAGGTGCGCACCCCTTAAGACAACCTATATATTGGCGCCAAATAAATATAGTTACCATCCTGGGTCCTTTGTAGACTCCTTTCAGTGAAACTGCTGATGTCACAGACAAAAAGATAACGCTTCGGGCAGGTTGATTATTGTAATCCAAAGGAAATACCGAATCTTCCTGATACACTGTAATCCGCAGAGAATTGCATCTGCTATAAGATGCAGTGTTCAGCTGACAGGGGACTCACTATACTGCAGCTAAACCTTATCAGTAACTCAGTCCATTAAAGTGCAGCAGACCTGGATCAGTTCCTCTAGTCCAGGGGTCTGCAAAGTTGTTTGGGGAGGGAGCCATTTCACTCCCTCCTCCAGCGGTGACAACTATCTTGTGAGCCTCTGGAGGAGGGAGGCGTGCCCTCTCCCAACCACATGACCACCGATGGCCAATCAGAAGAGCCGTCGGCGGGGCTTGGGCATGACTTCAGCAGTGCGCTCCGAGCCACAACAAGGCGGCTAAAGAGCTGCAAGTGGCTCGCGAGCCGCACTTTGCCAACCACTGCTGTAGCACATGAGGTTTTTCCTCCTTCCTACTCTTCTCTTCCTGTTCCCTGGGGCAGGACTAATTTCAATCCCAGCATGCATATCCTGAGGATATCACTGTTTGCACAAACCAGGAAGCAATACCACAAAGGGAGCAACTGCAGCAGTTAAAGTGACTGATAAACCTGCTCCCTACACAGTATATGGAGTATATTGAAAATTGCATCAAATAAAATATACTTTTTTTTTTTTTTTTGCATTGAGGACAGGGACTTTTATTCAGCCAGTCTGTTTTCTGGAGTTTTCAGATGTATTAATCTGCCATCTCTTCATCTAAAAGAGCACAAAACGATGTGCAATTAGAGAAAATATGAATGATTCTCTGTTAAGTCAGTCTATAGCTCGCTAAAAGTATATCTTGCCAATTTTCCATTATCTTATTGCTTCTTGATAGCACTCAGAAGGAAAAGGAGATAAGTAAAATGAGAGTTAAAACATCTGTTTTGCTGAACAAAATGTTTGCTGTGTGTCAAGTATCCATCACAGATGTAATATATTCAATGCACCTGGTGCAGATCACATACAAGCACTACCTGCTGTGATAGAATAAAATCATTGAAATATGTGTGAATGGTACTTTTTAGATCTACTTAGATATGTCTGCAAACACTTGAATTCTTATATCAGATAAACCAATATCCTAATGAAATGGAGTAAGAAATTCTTATGAAAATCAATTTAGAAAATTAGAGGCACCAAACGAGTCGTGTATGGAAGCTATTTTAGTCCCTCCCCTTACGTTTGCCATGGACACTGCTCATTTCTGAGCATGCTTAACCAAATCCTGCTTCCTTTTGAATTTTGGCATGCTGAACAAGTGTAACTACATTAAAATTCTGCTTGTACATGTTCTCATGTCAGAAGAGTTTAAAAGGAAACAGGAAGTGGAGAGGATTCTATTCTGCATAGAAAAGTCAAGAAGCATTGAGACAAGCAGGAGCAGTGGAGTGAAGTGATCCCCAGTGATTATTTCAATACCCCTCCCTCCCTTAAAATCACTAATAGTAGAATGAGCTCGGACTTCTTCTTTAATAAGAATGATGCTTCTAAAATTGTTTCTTGTTGTTTTGTACAGGTCTTATAAAATTAGATTGACTAAGATAATGTTAAATAAAATTGTGAAAAAATATAATTTTCTTTCCCTTTTGTAAATATTTCCCATAGTTAGTAAGGGTTGAAGAAAGACGATGATCCATTAATTTCAAAGTAAGTAATCCTCAGTTGACCCTTGTTGGCCCAGAGAAAGACAAAAAAAGGAATGTTTGTGTCAAATTTGCTTTATTATGGGGATGAAATCCTTCTTGGCCCTATAGTGGCAATAGTCATTTTTTCTAAAGGCTGAACAGGTTTAATTCTTTTTAAGCCTCACCTCATAAAGAATATCCTTCTTTTTTCTTTTCTTTGTTTGTTGTGCTCCACTGAACCCTTTAAAGTTCTGGGACGGTTTGTGTAACGGCCCTCAGAACTGGACTGCATATTGAAGGTCAGGCATTATCAGAGGGCTGTACAGTGCTAAAATGTTATCCTTTTCTCTTTAATACATCTCTTGTCTGAAACAAGTAAGTACCTTGCTAGCCTTAGAAGCTGCAGAGTGACACTACATGCTGTTATTTAGTCTATGGCCCATCAGTACTCTTGGATCTCACTCCATTATAGTTTTGCTCAGCTCTGCCACCTAAGGTGAACAATGCTTTTACATTTTTAGCCTCCAGATACATAACATTTATATTTGTTTACAATAAGGGGGTAATTCACCAAAGAGCGAACTTACCCTTCGATCGTTCGCTTCAGTACGCATAGC
>WMED01006481.1:0-18442 GCA_019650415.1 Pipa parva
GATTTCCTGTTGGAGATATTGCAGTTGCCGAACCAGGAGGTAATGCAATATGACAGAATATTCTCTATGAAGAACCTGTAAAAGTCAGCCAAAATGCGAGTACATACATGCTCGCGCTTGAGACGTCTAAGGAGGTATTTGTCTTTTCTTTCTTATCTCAATAGTGTCCCATGAGTGCCTAAAGTGATCAGTAAAACAGTGGTTAAAATGGGACAATGATGACAGATCTGAAAAGAGGTTGCCACGATATGTTGTATCCAGCCCCCCAGTGAAAAAAGATTATTTTCAGGTCAAAAGTGGTTCGCTTCAAAGCTAGGAATTGATAAGTATCTGGTAACAGCTATTGAGAAGTACCTGGTAAAAGTTACTATTCTTTGGCTCACTAATTATACAGTAATACTATAGATTATTCTACTATACAAGGTAAATATTATTTGTTACATGACTTTATTACATTTTTTCCCTCGCATTTACTACATTGTTTATGCATAATATGTTTCTGCTACCAGTAAAATGCATTGTGATGAAATGCCAACTTTGGCAGAATCTTAACTCCATTTAACTCCATAGGTTGGACTGTTAATTTAGACTATATAATGGACACTTTAGGAGTGAAACCCTGAGGGGAAGTCGCCTTATATGCAGAAGCGGCTCTGGCCCTATAGGCGCCCTAGGCAACCCCCCACCCTGCACCCCCCGTCCCGCGCTGCCCCCCCTGCCCCGTGCCGCCCCCCCTTGCCCCCCACTCACCTCCAACACTGCCATCAATATTAAAAAAAAAAAAAAAAAAGCACGCGAGCACCCCCTGGACACCCGGCACCCCTAGCAATTGCCTATTCGGCCTAATGGGCAAGCCGGCCCTGCTTATATGTATACTGGAAGAGGGCACTTGTTGCTGTGGTGCAAGGTTTTACATTTATATACTTTGTACACTGAGTTTTTGATTATATTTGATAAAGATATATAAATATGTTATGTCTGTACATCAAGAAAAGGTAGTTAGTACTACCACAGCATTCCATCCAGTAACCCCTACTCCATTTTTAACCCCCCTCATGACAAGTGTATTTACAACTGCTCCAATAGTCTGTCATTTCAGCATAATACCTTCTTGCCTGTATTAGTATAGTATTATATTAATAATATACGGTATTACTAATGTAAAACTATAATAATAGTATTATTATTATTAATAATATAAAAATAATATTAATAGTATTGCTTGTAACCTGATGAAGGGAGGACAGGCCTCTCGAAAGCTCATAAAACTCAACTGACTATTAGTCCAATAAAAAAATATATCACTGAATATCGCAATAATCATCTTTTTATATTCAATATATATTATAACTTTTACAACTGCAGGCAAGGTCCTTACTCCTTAAATTGCGTCATTAAAACTGTTGATGAAATATCCTATTAAAAGTTTCGTTTTTATTCACTTGTGTGTCTTATTAACACACAGGCGGAAAGCGGTGTCCATTATATTAACAAGTCTAAATCAGCTGCTAATGCTAAAGTTTTAATGAGCCTCGAATAAAAACTGCATTAGAGGATGGTAAGAAAAACAGTTCATAGTTAATTTAATAGTTGTACAAATTAATAGAATGCCAAGCACTGTCCATATGCATTGCCTTGATAAAGTTTTGCCAATAATTTCTCCTAAGAACAGCTCTGCAAACTATTGTTTCCCAGTTATTCTTATAGTGGTTTTTTTTATTATTTTTCTTATACTCAAATGAGAAAATTAGGTCTATAGAGGAAGTATCTGTACTAGTACAGATAGCAGGCTGCTTGTTTCTAATTAGCTTGGGACTGGCGTACCTGTGACTAATAAATTCAATTATGGGTACATATAATAGTCTATGGATAGAGGAAATATTACTGAACTAAATTAATCTCAATTTTAGCCTATTTCAGTGGTCTGCAGCAGCCTTAGTAGGAATGAATTTGCAATGAGAATATTATCATCAAGGGTTTATTTTCCATGTATTAATTTATGTTCTACGTATTGCTCAGTGGAACATATAGATTTTTTGCTCAGCTTATAGAGCCCTATTGTTCTTTAAATAAGTATATGTGTTGTCCTCTTTTCAAAATGTGTTACCCCCCTCACAGTAGTTCCAGTTTTTTTTTTGGTACATTTCTCTCTCTTTTTCATAATTTATTCATATAAATCAAGTAAGAATCTAATGTCAAGTTACAAAAGCCAAGTAGCATGCATTGAAATAGTAATTTGTCACAAAGCCAGTGTCAAATGGTAAATGAAGAACAATAAATCAGTTAAAAGCCAAGTGTCAACTAGCAAGGCTAAAGTATCACCAGCATTCTGTAGGAAATCTAATGGACATGTTTATTTTTAGAGTGAAGTGAAAAGCAACAGGCATTTGAAAAAGCATAAAAATTCTGTCTATAAAGCAACGTGACTATCAGAAAACCACAAAAGTCACATATTTTGTAACAAGCCCATTATAAATCCAAATGGATGTGTGTCATATGGAAAAGCAGGGGTCAAATACCCTATCTGCCACAATGATGGTAGGGTGAGAGGTAGTTAGGAATTAATTTCCAATTATTCCAGACCCCTATCACCTAAGAGCCTTCACTGCTGTAGTTTTCAAGCAAACCCCACCCATCCTCAGGAGGTGGATATTGAGGGGGTTATTGACTAAAGTGAGAATTCGACTGTCGAATTCTTAAACAGCGGATTCCCATAGCAAATCTGCAACCACAACATTTTTAAAGTCGTGACCGTAACAATGTTCCCACATAATAAAGTCACGACTACAAACAATATTCCCATAGTGAAGTCACAACTGCGACAGTAGCAGTTTATTGCAACTGTCTTTAGCTGGCGAATTCAAACCTTTACACAACAATTCAGACTAAAGCCAATAACCCCCATAGTATGAAGGACTCCTTCATTTAGTTAGAATCATTGCCCATGTCTCAATAAACAAAGTAGCATGGAAGGCCCATGGGCACAAAGAGACAGAAATACAGTAGAATTACCCATGAGGAGTAATTCAGTGAACAGAGCCAGGAAATTAAAAAAGAAATGGTAACTGGGACTAAGAATTAGACAAAATCAAAATAAGTCCATGACATCTGTGTGTCTGTCTATGTGTGTGTGACTGAATGAGGAAACTAGATTGTGAGCTCCACGGCGCAGGGACTGAAGTGAATAATGAATCTCTGTAAAGCGCTGCGTAATATAGTAGCGCTATATAAAATGAATAAATATAAGAAAATAATTACAAAGAAAATAAATATACAATACAAAATACTTTGGTAACAGTTCATGCCGTGTGTGCCTCTAACACTCTTGTTGGCGAGCTGTCACTGGAGCATGGCACTAACCAGGTTAATTACTTGTTTACATGATGATGACACCCTGATTACTAAAACAGAGATTTGAAAGCTGAGTCCAGAAAAAAATAATATGAAAGCAATTAATACTTTCACATCTAATTAAAGTGCACCTGTCACCTCTAAACACTAATACTAATTTAGGTTGTACTAATGAAATAAATGGTTTGTAAATATATATGTATTTTTAAAAATGTACCTTTATACAGTGTTTCTCTCTGTCATCTTCCCTGTCAGCCTGACTTTTCTTTCCTCAGTGTTGGGTGGGCAGAGATAAATGATGATTGACAGTATAGCTCCTCCAATCAGATACCTTAATTCACCATCTAGCAGGGATCTGATTGGAGGAGCTATAATGTCAATCATCATTTATCTCTGCCCACCCGACACTCGGGAAAGAAAAGGTAGGCTGACAGAGAAGTTGACAGAGAGAAAAGCTGTTTAAAGGTACATTTTTTTAAAATACATTTACAGTATATTTACAAAACATTTATTTCATTAGTACAACCTAAAATAGTATTAGTGTTTTGAGGTGACAGGTGCACTTTAAGAAAAGTTCTGAATAGGCAGGGTAACCTTGTGTTGTTGTGACACACAGAACTGAAAAACTTCTAGTATTTTTTTTATCAGTTTTTAACTGTTTCTGGATATAAAGTAGGGGTGTGTGCTTACCCCAGTGTGTTGGTTCAGGTTTGGACCCAGCGCTAAGATTTAGCCATGGATTAGGTTTGGAATTTTGACAGAGATTTTATTTTGAATTTGGCCTTGGACTGCTCCATCACATAACAGTAAGTGTGATAGTTAGGAGGGATGTGCTGTGGCATCTACGTTAGGAATGTGGCATCTACGTTAGGAATGTTACATCTACCTTAGGAATGTAGCATCTACCTTGGAAAACCCCAATAGTTTCTGTGCAAGTCTCAGTTACTAGCCAGCATGCATGAGTCCTTAATGAAAAGCAATAACTCAAACTAGGATATCCATCTTAAAATTCATGGTTACACTCAATGGCAATGACCACTACCCCTGTTTCCCACAATACATACAGATGCATCCTCCTGCCCAATAGGTGATTTTATTTTTTTTTAAATAGCTAGTTTCTTATTTTAGCTCAGTCTGCTTGTAAATCTCATATTTCATTTTTAAGGCAATTCATCCTTAACCTTGCTCTTTTCTGTCTTGTAAGCAATTCAGTGAGATTTGATTTGCTTAGCTGATTTATGGTATGCATCCATTAATATCATATAACCTCTAAACTTATAGTCCTTCTGACTTCTAATAAAATTTGAACATGAATGCACCAATTGTTGTGCTGCCTAAACCATCATAAAACATGTCCAGATAAATTATGTTTAATACTGATCTATAATAAACTTTCCATACAAAAGATTTATGCAAGACACTATAAAATCTGTCCTATACTACATGCTTATATGAATACAATTATAAATATGCACTTCTTGTTCCTTCATTCCTCGGCACATGCTGCTCTTATGATGTGGCAGTGGGGAGTTCATATTATGAGTGCTGCCATTTAAGTTTAAGATACACACCTGTGTTCTTCTGGTTGGTCAATGTCCTGTTTTTGCCCTTCATGCACATGTGATTTGTAGTCCCACAGTTCCTGGTTTATATACTCATGTGAATTGCTTTTCTACAGTCCTCACTGCAATTGCTTCTTAGGGGGTAATTCATTAATGTGCAAAGTGAGCTCTGGATCCTTCGCATCACTTTAAACATGCAGTTATGTGCTTACTGATGTCCTGCACGCGGACTTCAGCAAACGCTTTAAAGGGATTCCAGTCTTGGTGAGACCACTCGAGTCGCCTCGCCAAGACTGGAATTCCTTTAAAGCGTTCGCTGATGTTCACGTGCAGGACATCAGCGAGCACATAACAACATGTGCAAAGTGATGCAAAGGATCCGGAGCTCACTTCGCACATTGCTGAATTACCCCTTTAGTTTCAATTCCACAGTACCTGCTTCATATGCTATTATGAGTTGCAGATCTAGAGTTACTGAATCAGGTGATTATGAGAGTGGCAGTACTACAGTTCCTGCTTCAAGTTCTTATGAGAGTTGCAGTTTTGCATTTACTGCTTCACATGCTTCTGTGAATTTTCATTTTACAAATTTTGCTTCAATTATTCCTGTAGGTTGTAGTATCACAATTCTTGATTTATGTGCTCCTGTGAGTTGCAGTTTCACAGCTCCTTCTTCAAGTGCTTGCATATGTTATAGTTTCAATGACCTTGCTTCAAGGGTTTCAGAGACCACTACCAGAGGGGGTTGATCTGCTAATTTTCTTGCAGCAAAGACCTTATCTCCTTCTAGAGATTAAAGGTGAAGACCATGAGCTTCTTAGACTACATGCCATTAGATAAACGTGTGCTAAAGCCACTGGGGTGAGAACATCTACACCTGAGTATCACATATAGCGGGTTATTGACTAAAGTGAGAATTCGACTGTTGAATTCTCAAACAGTGTATTGCAACAATTTTCCCATTGTAAAGTCATGACCGTGACAATTTTTAAAGTTGCGACTGCAACAATATTTCCATAGTAAACTTTCAACTGCAACAATATTCTCATTATAAAGCCACAACTGCGACAGTAGCAATCTATTTATGCAAGAATTTGGACTTTAGCCAATAATCCCCATAGGCTGCTGGGTTGTCTGAACTGAGCTAGTTAACCTCATTGCAGTGGGATTTAACATTACAGCGGGAACTGTAGCAAAGTGTCAGTTGGCAGCAGATAGAGCAATCAAGGTATTATCCTGTATTAGAAAGAAACATAAACACAGGAGAAGGATGTGCACTCTGTCCTCTTGTAAATTGCTTTTAGGACCTCATGCTAAATATAGAAATAGATGTTTTGACAGTTGGAATTTTGATAACTTAACTTAATATATAAGCGAGTCCAGATTCAAAGATCTGTTGACGTAGTCTGTATGAGATCATCACAGGAAGCAATTTGACTCTCCCTTCTAATGTAGAAGATGTAGAAGAGTTTTTTTTAAGATAAGGGCAGTCAAAGTGTGAAATGTCCCCCAAAAAAAAGATGCTCTGGCAGATACAGTCATCATTTCAAGAAAGGATTGCATACATATATGAGTAAGTTATTACTCATAGTTAAGTTACTTTTTTTTTTTTTTTAAAAATGGTACAATATTGTCTTAGTGAGGTGGTCAGTTCAGATACAATCTCCATGACAAAAGCTTCTAGATAGTTTATACTTTCACTGCATTGACCATGGGAAGGTCTGGTCTGAGAAGGTTTTGGACACAATAGATGTTTGTTTTCAATCCTGCTTACTCTATATCTATAGTAAGATCATTTGGGTTGAATAAACACTTCTGATTATCTAGTTCAACCGCATTTCTTTCAGTTCATTAATGAATAGTAAATGCAGTAGAAAGAATACCAACAGCATTTGGATGTTGAAACTAATACCATAATAATTATTATCAGCATACCTCTTTAAAATAAAAGACTGGTTTTCATGCTATTGTCAGGATTTTGGACTGCATGTGACCCAAAAAGATTCATTTTGGTGTTGTGCCTTGTAGCCAAACAATGGCCTGCATAATCTTAAAATGGCTAGCTTGTCTCCACACCCCTTGTCAAAATCTTTTGTTTTACAAGCTTATTTTAGTGCTAATTTTGTTATCTCTGATACAATCTAAAAGGTTTTTCTGAATGTGGCTTTGTTAACATGTCCTGTTTTAGCTCACCCCTTGTGACATTTTTGGTTGCTGCTCTCCGGGTTTTTGACCCTGCAACTATTTCCCAGATTCCGTTTTTGAGCTTACACACCTCCCAGTGCTGCACATGTTAGGCTTTCTGCCTGTTCCATTTGGAACTCAGATCATTTGTGGCCCTTTCTCGCCGCTCATGTTTAAGCACCTGTGATTGGCGCATTTGGCCGAGCTCACTGTTCTGTCGGTGTTTGCCTCAGCAACTTCTATTTATATTCGCAGCTAGCTAGTTACATAAGGGAGGGTACCGGGAAGCCACTCCCTTCATCACTTACCACACCAGTTCACATTCCCAAGCTGCTCCTCTCTTGGTAGACCCTCCCACTCTTTCCCACTACTCCTGCCCCATAGCGCCACTCTCTGATATCTTTTCCTCATTAAGTTTCAGTCTGCTGACAATGAGTTACTTTTAAGCAAAGTATATTTTACTCTTTCCTGTGCTCCATGTTTATGGGAGATGTTCCGCTCCAGCATTCTAGTGAACTCCTTGTTTCCACTGTAGTGAGTAAGGAGTTCCTTGTGTAAGCCAGCTCTTCCTTACTATGCTGTTTTCCGGTAGTGTGGAGGATTTCCCTCACAACAGACTCTGCTGGCATAACCAATAACAGCTATTTAGAGATAAGATACATCACCAGTCCACAATAATGTTAGAAAAACAGCACTGGAGGTTTAGATACGGTGGCTTTTGTCACTGTGATAGTGACCACTTTTTCTGGGGATACTGGACATTGTTACTTTAAAGTACTAATCACACCCAGTGTGGGTGCAATCACTTTGCACTGGGTGTGGGTGCAATCACTTTGCACTGGGTGTGGGCATGGTTCCACTGTGGAATACCGCACTCTAATACTGGGCATTACACACTGGAGGGTTATCTACAGTGTTATATGCCTAGAGGTTTGCTTGATGCAGTATTTGCCATTGTGACACTGATACTGTAAACTTAAAGCAGTAACCAGGCACTTTGTAAGATCTTAAGACATTCCCTGTTCAATCTTTGTGCAAATAAAATGTTGGAAGGGTTGGTAAAATAAATATATACCTAAAATATAAGATATATGTATATAAGGGGGTGGGGATGGGTGTAGTAGGGGAGAAAGGAATGAAGAAATCCCAAACAATTTAGTCTATTAAATTTCAGTTTAAATATAGGGGGACGGTAATGTAAGAATAACTTGTTTATGAAAACCTTATTTGTTTTGTGCAAGTGCAAAATCATTGTTTCGTGAAAAGCATTTGCACATAATCCAAACACTGCCTAATCTAATACCAGAGTGAAACCTACAGTAACAAGAGCTAGTGTGTTCCACCACCAGACTCAATATGGGAACATCTTCTTTGTCCCTTAATTGTAGGGAGTGGTCATGTAAGATCTGTGCGCATCACATGTGCAACTTTACTGTATATTGCAACTTTAAAAGTATCATGTTTTTAATTAATAGTCTAACACACAACGAAGCTATGCAGCTGAAGAGGTGTAGTACATGCCATGATGATAATAGGCCATTCTAAGTCCAGGGCCACACTGAATGTTTTGTAGCTCAGCTGATTGTAATTAGATCTATTATTGTCTATGGTTCAAAACAAAGTAGCCTGTGTGGTTAATCCTATAGGAAACAATCAATAATAATTTTTCCAACTGAGTTACAAAGTAGCCAGTGTGGCCTTGGCATAAGGGTGAAAGTGTTGCAGAGCAAAGTAACATTCTAAAGGTGTCCTTAAAGTTTTTAACAAATAAATTGCTCGCTTACAGCATTCAGTATTTATTTTCTGTTTTTATGTAGACATCAGGTTTCTTAATCATTGATAGACTAATCCATTCTCTGTAAACCTATTTATTTGTTGTTGTGTGCCTTGGGAAGTCTTAGCTATCCCCTGCTACAAGTTATAGACAAAAAGCAATTGTTTTTAAATGTGTGTACTGTAATGGGATAAGAACGTAATTTACTTACAAATTTAATTAATTCTATCCAGTTTAATTAATGGTTGACTATATGAAAATGCAATTTCAGCTACGTATGGTAGTGATGAACATACAGAGAAAGCTGCTGTAATCATGAAAATTACTTGAGTAGAAATTACTTTTATCATTTCTGAATTTAAATGTAATTTATTTAAGTAGAAAATATTTATGACAGAACAAATGAACATAATTTATTATTGAAAAGGGGAGAAGAGAGCTGTATAAATGAATCTTAATAGGTGAAAGTCTATATATATATATATATATATATATATATATATATATATATATACTATTTCATTTTTTTCAGTCTGAATTCTTCTTACTTGATTTTACGTAAATAGACAGTTAAAAAAAATCTGTGATAAAAAACGCTCCATTTTTTTGCCGCTTATTAAGGACTCACTAAAGTGTTAGTTTAGTTAATAAAGTTATGGTAATCCCAGATATAATAATGAAAGGAACTGAGTTTAAAAGGTCCAATATAACAAACAACCCTTTCAACATTTTGTTTGTACAAAGTTTAAATAGTTAATGTCTTGTCGGCTCTCCTCCCCCATGGGAGAGCGTGCACGTCACCCAGGGAGGATGCACTGATGACGTCACGCTCTCCCTTGTGACTTTTAGGAAATGCCAATGCAGGGCTTCACTGGGAGAGTAGCTGCAGAGGAATGTGCTCCTCAGAGGGATCACCTGAACCAGACACTGTAGAGTCGCCGGCATTGTCTAAGGAGGGTTTATGCAACATGGAAGTGCTGGACACCACTTCTTTACAGGTAAGAAATGTCACTTTAAAAAAATGGAAAATAAATCATATTTAATAAAAACATTAAATTAGCATAAATAAACACTTTTTTGGCCAGTGTGTTCCTTTAAAGAGGAAGTAAAGTCTACTATGAAAGTATTTATCCCAAATTAAGCATTTTCTAATATAATACATTTCCATTAATATAGTGTGATTGACATGAGTTCTGAAAGGTCAGTGATAATCTTCCATGATTAAAAATTGGGAACATGAGATAATAAACATGACACATGTGGATTTATGTCCAGTAAACATTTACCCTGCACATCCACAAAATTCGGAAAGATTTCTAGAAAGAATAATATTTTTTTGTAAGACTTTTTGGATTTTCTTGACTACTTCATGAATTTGTTTAAAGTGTAATTGAATACAAAGGGACAAGGAGGGGGTCGTTTTCCCCAATAGATGGCTGCAATCATCAAAGGGAGATAAATATAAAGGAATTTAGCTTCAAAGATGACATTTTTACAAGCATTTTGCAGCAATAACTGCCCTACTAATCCAAATGGGATTCTCTCTTTTTCTAGTGTTATTGATCCTTCACCATTGTCTAGTGACTGTATCCAATATTATTCCTTGCTTTGCAATAAGAAAATAAAATTCTCCTTGGATGGGAATCTATAAATGTGCTCTAAGCCCACAACTGTCATCCATTCAGCACCATAAAATAAACAACACCGTAGATAAGAACTGATCTTATTTCAAAGAAATTACAGAACTCACTCTTTCCTTTAAAGATTTTCCTGTCTGGCCTTCATAGACCACAAGAATGCCATCTCCTATGTATACATAATACACTCAGTATGGCAATTATTATTTAGATGGTAATCTTAAACACTCTGCCACCTTAATGGAATCACAAAGTCCTATTACTAAAAGTCAAACACTGCACTTTATAAATACTTCATTTTTTTTTTTTTGCTTTACTTTTTTAACTGCAGGCTTAAAGTGCACCTGTCACCTCAAAACACTAATACTAATTTAGGTTGTACTAATGAAATAAACATTTTGTAAATATAGATGCATTAAAAAAATTTACCCTTATACAGCTTTTCTCTCTTATCTTCCCTGTCAGCCTGCCTTTTCTTTCCTGGGTCTTTATTTTTACTTTGTTTTGTGTTTATTTCATTTAATTTTATTTTGTTTTGAGTGCACTTTTTATTGTACTGCATACACTTTTGCTTTTAACATACAGCAAATAGCGAGTTTCTTATGTATTCAACTTTTATCTCCACAAAATGAACTCAAACAGAGCCTTTCTTGGCAAAACAAAACAAAAACAAATTGAACACCACTTTCAGAGTGAATAGTCCTTTCTCAGAAAAGCAGTGGGTAACTGCAACTCATACAGTTCAGATTTATAAAAAAAACAAAATACCTTCCCTTCTCCGGGGGTTCTCTCCTTCGGTCTCAATGCACTGTACAGCCACAGTCCTACAACAGGGTCTTTCTCTACAGGTCCCTGTTTCTCTCACAGAGACAAACAGAACCATCCACAGAAAACAGATTCCTACTTTGGCAACACCAACCACACCCAACTGTCTCTCCCAGCTGCCTTTTAACTAGGCTCTAGCCTGCAGCTGGGGTGATCTATAAAACCTGGACTGACCTCCAGTAATTTGTTCCCATTATGGGGGCAAAATATCTCTCCTCAAACACAACACCCTCACAATATCTAATATATGCTGGGTGACATAAATCACCCTTTTATCACTGATGGGAAGTTTAGACAGTTAAAAAAAATTTTCCAATAGATTTTTTCCATCATTTAATACAAAATTTTGTGAAATTAGACAAAACCTTGTACTGCTGGGCAAAATTTCTCTGTAATCATTTTTGTGTCTCCTATGTATTCACTGTTGTCAGTTTACTGGCTATAAAAACAATCATCATTTTGTACTTAAATAATGCATTTCATAACAGATTCTAGACCTGACAACATAATCACAACCTTTCAGATCTTCACTTCTTTGGAATGGATGGAATTACTTATCCTTGATTTAGTACCTGGCTTCATAATGCAATACATCATAGAACAACTTTTACTTAATTACCTACCCCTGGCAGCACAATCAGACTAGCTCACCAAAACACAAAGGAAGCTTCTGGGTTGGACCAGGCCTCAGTGGGCCCTCCTGGACTTCCAAGCTTCACTGTTATCTCATGTTCCTGAGGGCAGGGGAGTGGAGGATAAAAAAAGGTAGGATACAAGAAAACTGTAGGGACTGAAGATGGAAATGAGCAGAAAATAAAAAAATTATTTGATAATTGAGGCCATGATCTTTTGTTTCCTGATTGGCCTCTGCTCTCCAGCCCAATATTCACAGAATACAAAAAGTGATATTATTGAGAAAATTATTCATAATTTGAATTCTTAGTATGTGTAAAAAAAAAAATTAATGGAAAAACATCCTATTTAAAATAATTTTCTTTCATTTAAAGGGATATCTCCAGAGAAAATGTTTTTGTTTATGCTTGAAAACAATATGTAGTAGCAATGGAAAACAAAATGAAAGAAGACTAGGAAGATAGTATCCCTTTAGGTGCTTAGTAAACAAGAATGCGTTATTTTTTTCTGCACGTAAAGCATTCTCTATCTGCATATTTTTATTTACCGATATGAGTAGGAAGGCCCGGTCTGTTCCTTTTAGCAAGTGCAATGAAAAATATAATTCTCCAGATAAAAAAAAAAATAGTGTTCTCTAGACATCAATATACTATGAAAAACTGTAGTGTGCTTTTGTGTCTTTTATGAGGGATTTAATACCACTTCTGGAACACTCAGCTTTCCTTGTACATGACAAATGTGAGGCATTTACTGTCCTTTGAGCTGATACAGTATCATAAGTTAAAATAATTTGAAGCAAAATACAATTTTTACTAATGTGTTTAGCAAAACAATGCTCTGGTAAAAATTTTTCCAAAAGTTCCTAGTTGATTTAACTGCATTGCCAATATACAACTGGGAGTTAGAAGATTATTAAATGTGAATTTTAGCAAACTATAGCAGTTTGAAATAGACTGTTTTATACTTTATAGTGGGGTTATTTATAGTGTACAGGACCTATAGAATCCATTGATCTGCAACAGAAAAATGATTTTTACATTGAGTTGGCCGTGTTAAATGGCCATAACACAGTGGTTAAAGGAGAACTATAGTGAGATTACGTCTTTACATATGCAGTTCTATGCCTTAGTAAGAAGTGTTTCTCCCCAGTATATGTTTCATCTGAAGATGGTTGATTTATAACAGAACCCTGCTAAATTCCCCCACAAGGAAATGTGTGTGATATAACTGCTAAGCACGAGAAGAAAAAGCTGCCTGACTGCTTTTGGTTAAGCAGTGTGCTGACCTTTTGGCCTCATTAGCCATGCTTTGTTTGCATTCATGGAATTCAGGAGATTATACTGTGTGCAGACCAAGCCTATATAACATACACAAATGCTACCAGCAAAAAGTTTTAGAACACCTCAAAATTGTGACATAGTTATTGGGTCTCCTGGAGGCTCAATGATGGTCACACTCATGGTCCCAATTCCATTCCCTTCCCTAGACACTTTTGTACCATTCAGTGAATAAAAGCTTAATAGGCAGGGACTGAAGTGAATGATGAATCTCTGTAAAGCACTGCGTATAATAGTAGCGCTATATAAGAACGAATAAACAATAATAATAATAGTAAACAATAAACTAACATGCATCCTGCATTTTTGACAGGGCTTCTAGAAATTGAAAAAAGCAGAAAGAAATCTGCAAAGGCATAAATAATTCACATACCTAAAAAGTAACTTTAAATGATATAACATAAAAAAATATGCAATAATATAAATACCTAAGAGTAAGAAATTTACTATATTGATATACTGTGGATCAAGCTACAGAAGTAGCCACTAAAGTACAAAAGGACAAAAAATCTCCCTCAATCTCCAAAGATTACCCAGTCAATCTGTGGTAATCTCAGTATACCAGTGTGGAGGAGGGAGGAGGGAGTAGAATGACTAGGCAGTGAGCAGATACATGATAGCATTTAGCTTAATTGCTATTGTAAGTCAAATAGATAATGTAATTGTAATGGCAAGGCTGGTACCCAGGGAGAGGAGAAGGAGGAGGCAGCACTAAATGGAACCACAGTAGACTTGGTGCTCGCAAACCTCAAGGCATGGAATCTAAGACACACCTGCTCTTCACCCTGTCCCTCCACAATGAGGTATGGACTTTGCGGCAGTACTATGTCCAGGTCATGACTCTTAAGGCTTGTTGTCCACTGGTGGCTAAGAGAGTAACTTGAGACTGAGGGATAGTCGAAAAATAGCAAAGGTCAGGGCAGGCAGCACAGATGCAGAATCAGGAAACAGGTGTAATGACTCGGTACCCAGATGAAAAAAAGAGTAGGAGGTTGCTGGCATATTCCACACGGTACTTGGTGCTAGCTGACTTAGGGCGCAGAATCTATGGTACTCTCCGGTCTTCACCTTTAACCCCCGCAAGGAGGTACTGGACTCCTCTGCCGAGAGTACCCAGGTCACGGCCCCTAAGCCAGCTGTACAGTGGTGGAAAGAATGAACTGCGGACACAGATTCGGACACTAGCACCGAACACAGAATGAGAAATGTACAGGACTCCGGTACAAGATAAAAGCAGGTACAGGACTTTTACAGGTGCAGGACTGTAGAAAGTGCAGGACATTAACAGTAACAGGACTTTGACAGGAACAGGGGAACTTTAATAACGTAGTTACGGTAGCCCAAAACACACTAAAGCAAATGTGGTTTATAACCGGGCGCTGTGGCTGGAGCGCATCTGCCCTATATAGGCAGAGAGGCAGGCGCGCTCCTGCCTCCATGCGCACCCAGCGCGTGCCCCCATGATGTCACGGCGGGCGCAACCCCAGAGCAAGCGCACAAAGCACCGGCAGTGCGCAGCTTGCGCTCGCTAAGGGAGGAGACCTGGCGCTGGATCGGGCGCAGGTAAGTGTTCCTTACAACAGGTCACAAGGTTGGGGCAGGAAGCAAATGAGCAAAATCAGAGGACAGGCACAGGTCATGCATGGGAAATCAGACAGAGAATATAGCACACCCAGGAACATCAACTGAGTCCTATAAACAGGCGTCAGACAAGATGTTCTATGAGTTTAAATAGGCTTCCTGACATGAACATGTACGCAACGCAATCCTGCAACTGCGTCCGTCATCAACCTGAGAGATCTGTGATTACTTAAGCACCAGAATAGCAGACTGCCCATGACTAGACTCCACAGAAGATGGCGATCATGACAGATGCCGACGCTGAACTGCAGACGAAGGCCGTGATTAAGTCACAATCCTAACAGTAATGAGCACTTAAAAGTGCTATAAACAGGTTTTCCAGAGTAGTAACTCCAAGGGCAAAATTTACTAAAGCTGTTTACTAACCACTCTCAGTTTTTCCATGTGTATCGAACAAGATCTCACGTTGTGCCTGTGAGATTACAGCACAATTTTTCTGATCGAGTTTTTCAATCTCAATTTTTCGATAAAAAGGTAGCCATACTACTAATGTATGTAAGTATTTACTAATGTAAAGTATGGCTTGCGTGGTAATCTCCAGGGAACAATGCAAGATCTCGCACAGTAAACTCAGAAAGACTATTCTCTGTCTTTTCGACTATAAATTTTGCCCTTAAGTGTTAAACATGGTTTGCATCTGGGAGTTATGCTAAAGGTCTGATTCCTCTCCCCCTCAGGTTGAATCCCAAAAGCAATCATTATGGGAGAGGGTCCACAAGCAATCAGTATGGGAGAGGGGTTCTAGAAAGACATTCACGAGAGAGAATGCTGCCTTCACTTACCCCACCAAAAAAGCTTTGAACTTGTCCTAATAATCTGAGACCCAGATGCCTCTGAATACGTCATGCCCAACTCTGCCACTGCATCTAACTCCTCCCTACTACACGCAATGACAGTGACATCTTTAGCATAAGCTACCAACTTCAAAAAACTTACCCTGGACACAGAGGTACTCCCACCAACACTCCACCATCTCACCTCATCAACCACAAAAAGGTTGATGGCAAAGAAATACAGCTACATTCATAGCTATAGGAATGTTTTTCTTACATTACACAACAACAAAGTTAGCACATATTATACTTTTGGACCAGAACAGACACAGTACTGTAGTTTGTGTTTCTTGAGTAGATGTGTTGCTGCCGAACCTTCTCTGGTAATGTATAAGATTGTTAAGCATGGCTATTCTGGATATGTGTAGACTGTTCCAAGATTGCGTGTGTTACTCACATCACCTACCATATACAGTATATTACAATCACAATTACAAATTACAAATTTGTCAGATTAATAAATACTTTATGTTCTTGTGTGTTTGTAGAAATGAACACTTTAAGAAACGTAAAATAGGATGATTTTCAGACCTGGTTATTCAAGAAAACTTGATATATAACCTATTTCCAGCTTGTATATATCTTTAATTACTTTATTTGCAGAAAAAAAAAATCTAAAGCAAATATGAATGGAAATAAAAGGGAGAATCTATTCACCCATAAACCCCAGAGAAACAAAGTAAACATGATAAGCTGTGTTGGAAGCCACATACCAGATGTTAAGAGTGAATTATTTCTGTACTGCAGTGCATAAAAACAAGAGGACTCTGATCAGAATTAGAACACATTTTAAGCGTGATCCTATAGTGGACTTGCTGGATGTTTGCCATCAAGGAATACATTAATGAAAGCCTTATTTTATTTTCCTTTAGATGACATACATTATGAATTATTTATTTTGACTAGGCAGGGTTTTTTTTATAGGACTAGGGATGCTTAGAAGAAGGTTTACTGACCAAGAATTAATACACTTTAGCACATATGCAATAATTTATGCTGTTTGATAAATTAATGATGAAATTAATTAGCGAGAAGCAAAAGGGTACCATTTGAATTGTCTGTCAGCTAGTAATAAATATCAGTAATATATAATGAAAACAACCAGGTTTTTATTAAGCACATTTTATTTAAAAAAAAAACAACCTTTATAATGAGAATATTGTCGCAGTCGCGACTTTATTATGGGAAAATTTGTTGTGACTTTATTATTGTAAAATGGTCGCGACTTTACAATGGGAAAATTGCTATGGGAATCCGCTGTTTGCAAATTCGACAGTCGAATTTGCACCTTAGTGAATAACCCCCTTGAGTTTTTATTATTCAGCTATAGATAATCTTGAATAGTTTGGAATAATTATAAAATATATTACCCTTTTTATCTGTTTTATTTTGCAGTAAAGTGCTATTGCTCAACGTATTTATTTCAAGAAGGAACCAGAGTAACCCTTCTAAAAAGTTCACTATATATATATATATATATATATATATATATATATATATATATCAGTATAATACCTTTTTGCCTGCACTTAATATTGTTTGCTCGAAAGTCCAATAAAAAATGTATCACCAAATATTGCAATACTCATTTATATATACTGTATATATATATACAAAAGCAAAAAAGTTGTCACACACTTCTGGGTCTTGAAATTAATTAAAACAAACAAAAATGTATTAACTCATGATTAAAAACCTATATGGATGCATAAGGTATACAGCTCATGTGCCGGCCCACACTCTCAGGCCTTGATCACAGCCGTTCAGAGGCAAAAAAGAAATGTCATTTTGTTTGTCTGTTTGTTTGTTTTGGGACAGCACCCAGGTATATAATTATTTAAGGAGGTATGCTTGGATTTTTTGATATATATATATATATATATATATATATATATATATATATATATATATATATATATACAGTATGTCACAAGCAATGCAATGCAAGTTAGGATAGAGTGACCGTGTTAGTCCATAGATGCAAAAAAATGAGTATTGCAATACTTGGTGATACCTTTTTTATTGCACTAACAGTCGTTTTAACTAGACAAGCTCTTGAGTGGTCTGTCCTCCCTTTTATAAGAGTATTGTTTGTGACTTGATAAAGGGAGTACAAAGCAGTTACAGGGGGATATTGAGCTCTGCTGAATTAAGAAGCGAGTCAGGAGTTTCTCAATCACTATATTACTTGACAATAGGTAAATGGGGCTTATCTTTATAGACAGGATTTACATACCGTTTAAAGGTGTTGTCCAAATTTGAATTTTATTAGTTGCAGCTGGTAGCATTATAAAGCAGTTTGTAGTTGCTCTTTACTTTTAAATCCTTGTGGTTTCTGAATTACTTTGACTTTGTTTTTGGTTGCATCAGCGCCTGCTTGTTAGGTAATGGACACTAGCAGCCAAAGAACCAATTAAATGTGAACAAAAGCAAGAATGTAAAAAAAAAATCCTGAATGAAGAGTTAGATAAATAAAAAAAAATGTTTAAACACATAAAACAATGACCAAACTATCTTAAAATACTTCTATGTTAAATATTTTGTTTACATCATCAGCACTTTAGAAAAATGTTATACACAGCAGTAACATCACTATAGATTAGACTAGGGCAGTGGTGGGCAAACTTATTAGCCAACTGAGCCAAACATCAAGAGTAAGTCGATT
>WMED01006482.1:0-18441 GCA_019650415.1 Pipa parva
CAGTACCTCTGCGCCCCACCGGTGGGGCGCGCCCCACACTTTGAGAAGCACTGATATAGGCTATAGATAAAGAAAACAAGAGAGGAGATTACAGTGTGAGATACAAGATACATATCCATTCAGCATAATAACACCAAATTTGCAATAATTTACTATAAACAGGGGAATTCATCAACAGGGCCAATTGGTTACAGAGGTCTGGCAACCAATCAGCAGTTAGCACTCTATGGTTTAAGTGCACAAGAATAATAAAAGACAACTGCTGATTGGTTGATATAAGTTACTGGACCAATGTAAAGTTTGCCCCTGTTGATAAATTTCCCTGAGACTCTCTTGAAATAGTTACAGAAATATACAAAGTTAATATATTTAACCACATTGCCTTTTTCCTTTTTGAGGGAGGATAAATAATGGGATAATAAATGGGAAATAAGCTAGCACAAGCCTAATAGTAATAAGGGATAGAGAGGGTTTAGTTTTCCATACTAACATGAAAGCAGAGATACTGGGGATGTAAATATTATCTTATAGAAGCCGTCTCTAGCAATATCACTAGAATTAATCAAAGGAATGGATATTAAGTAAACAAATCATGGAGCATGGATAGTTCAAACAGCTCTGTTTTGTGTAGTGTATTGGATTTTTAATGATGGAGAAATATGAGGATTGTCTGAAATATATACTGAAAATAAGACAATATTTACACTTTAATAAATTGATTTGCCGATAACTAAATGGTTTATCCACAAAGTGTGAATTCGACAGGCGTAGCAAATTTGCACCTCTTTGTGTCCCTTTACTCAGACAAACAAAAATGTCCTACTCCTTATTCATTTATACAGGTGTAATGGGTTTGTGGCGATATATATTAGAAATCACCCAAATGCCACATTTCACATATATGGGTGCAAGTTAATACCCATTTAATCCAGACTATAATAGACATCTCAGGGAATGAGCCCCACTTACATTTGGAGTAGGCAATAAGAAATAGACTATGGGTGTGCACATACATATAATAATCAGGGCGCCAGTAGTTCTTCCAAAACACAAACCGCATTTATTAAACAAATATTCAGAACAACAGATAAGAGATCAGCAGCATCAGCAGTATAGTCATTCACATTATCATATAGTAGAGCTATCAGAGGATATGCTACTTAGTCATAGGATTGGTACATATATACAGTAAATACATATATATAAATTAAAGATCATCCACAGGGTTACGCAAGGTGATGTAATGTAGTTACCACCAGGAGTTTATTCTCTTACGATGTAGCAGGATCACTTCAGTAGATAGGTGCAGACAGACTTCCCTCAAAATCCAGGACTATATTCATGATCTCTTCTGGTACAAGGGCTTTCCCTAAGTCCCTAAGCCTGACCTAATTGATTCCTCTCTGTGCATCTCAATTTAAGTAGAGCATGCACTTGGCCCCCTAGGCCTCTTATCTCCTGGTGGGGTCTAATGCTACCCAGATAGATAGACCTGCACTTAAACTCTTACCATACAGGGTGAGCTAACAGTAAAAGTAGTTAGGCTGCTATTTTGGGTCCCTTTGGTGCCTGCCACCCGACTGGTGGAGACAGGATGTTGCTTCCTCAACACCCTCAGCAAAAGACCAGGCTTCCTTGATATACATCCCTATTTATAACTACTTTAGAGGTGGGACTAGGAAGTAATACAAATAATTATGACTAGGCCTCACTAATAGAAAACACCTGTGCAAAAGGTGCATACAAAGCAGTCGCCACAAGAGGAAGGTCTAACATAAGAAAACAATCCCTGTAGATAGATTAGGGTTTATCACAGGATTTTTAGTAGTTTTGGTGAAACTGAAGCTGCCAGTTTTCACCAGGGCTACACAGGTATAAGTAATAAACGGAGTGGGAAAGTATTTGATACATTGTCAGGGGTAGTAGCAGGATGGGCAGTGATGCTTAGAGATGTGAACTGGCTCAAGGGAAGTGATGTCATTTGCCCATGATTCCCAGTGATCTCTCAAATGTCATTTTAACTGTATCTTTCTTAAATGAATGTCAAAACACTAGTAATAGGCAGGGTTTATTATAAGGAAGGACTATAGTATAGTCCTCTCCATTACAACAAATCTTATTTTTATCCCTTTCTATGTGATAATATTCCTTTGATACTTGATTGCTATACTGTATTTTCTTTGTGCTTAGAGTGTACAGTTACCTTACACCAAACTGGAACCCTGTCATCTCCCCTTACTTTTCCTGATGAAAGGCAAACGGGTGAATTCAAAGCAGTGTGCGTTGGTGAAATCGCCACTTTGACGCACTCCGACGTTTGATAGTGATTCAGAAAGGTGTGTAAGTATGGGACCCTAGTTATCTGTCTATTTAGCTACAAATTTGCCACATTGCAGAAAATAACAGAGTTTGATGAATACTATTGAAATAGTTGTCATTTAGTGAGCCCAGTGACTAGGCTTCTGGTTTTCACAGTGCTTTATTTTGTCCTAATGTGTCCGACTTTTAGCTGCTCAGTGCTATTCAGCGCTCTTCCTTCTGCTTAGCTGCTGCTGCTGCTAATTTCAGCTCCATTCCCTTCCGTTCTACATTGCCTCAGCATGTCCTGTGTAGCTCTGCAGTCTTTTGTCTCAGTGTCCTGCTTTAGCATTACCAATCTTTATGCTGCAGAACCTGCTTCTGGATAGAATTCTGCTAGCTCTGCTCTTTAGAGATTCTATGCTGCAGTGTCTCCTGGGTAAATGATGACCATTGCACTGCAACGCTACTGTGCTAATATCCTGACCACCTTCTCAGATAAAAGCAAACTTGCTTTACAGGGTAACTTCTACCATAAGACAATGGATGGAAGGATATGAACAGTCTACTCCTTCTCTATAAAGAATTTACTTTTTTTTTTTTTTTCTATTTCAGAGAAAGTAAAGGCAATAAATCAAGTAACTGTATAGTAATCAAAACAAGCATTGTTTTCGATTGAAATCCTGATGAAGTGCACTGTGTGAAATATTGTTTGAGTGTGCTGTCTGAAAAGAGGAGCTTACTGATGAATTGAAATGTATGCGTGCACTTCGTCATGAATAAATTAAATATAAAACACTGTGACTTCTCATACTAGTCATTTAAAATCTCCCTAGCAGATGTAATGGACATTGTGAGCTTTTCTTTTTTCACTTGAATCCTCTGCATCATAGAGCATTGTTTATTCACTGCAGACTAATGCCCCATAAACTACAGTAAAGGCATAAATAATACTGCAATATATCCCTATACTTTGTTATGACAACTATCTTTATGGTTGTCCAATATAAATAATGCAATGGACGTCCAGAGCTCCAAAAAATGTCAAGTTTTAATGTGCCACCTCATATGTACAGAAGAGCCATGGGGCCACTGGAAAAAAAACCCAGGGCTATTCTGTACTGGGCAACCATTACCTGTAAATGAAAAAAATAAATATGCCTTTTTGTGTTTTGTTTTGTTTTTTATCTCCATAAGGTTTTATTTTAAGTGGCCCCAGGGCTCTTCCGTGCACATGTGACCAGAACTATGTTTCGTTGGGGAATGAATCTCCCTTCATCAGGTTAGCAACATGCAAATGGTGAGGCTGTGTATAGATAGTGAACATCAATTAGTGACATCACATAAAGAATTGCTAATTAAGAATCCAATTATAATTGAAGTGCAAAGATATGTGCTAAGAGGATCTCTACTGGTATAAAAAGGAGAGGCATTAATATGCAAATGAATGAACTATAACAGGGGGTCAGCAAAGTGCGGCTCGAGAGCCACTTGCAGCTCTTTAGCTGCTTTATTGTGGCTCGGAGGGAACCTCTGAAGCCCTACCCATGACTGCCAACGGCTCTTCTGATTGGCCGTCGGCAGGTCATGTGGTCAGGAGAGTGCACTCTTCCCTCCTGCAGCGGCTTGCAAATAGTTGTCGCCAATGGAGGAGGGAGCGAAATGGCTCCCTCCTCAAGGATGTTTGCCGACCCCTGAACTATAACATTAAGATGATACACAAAAGTGAAGTGTATGCAACCCTATAAACAAATTTTATATAATAATGTATATCATTATATACTAATGTATATTTAAATAGCGATACAATAAACCATTCTTGCTACGTGAAATTCTAAAATTAAAGTTGAATTAGAAGCAATATTATAGCAGACTATAAAAGTATCACAATATGATAAGTACTGGTAGTGTTAAGTGGCTAGCATGTCATGTAGAATAAAAAGGCATGACATGTAATGTCACATTACAAAAAATGCACTGACGTAATGTAAAACAAAAATGTAAAGATGTGTATTCACATTGTGGGGGTGATGATGAACACAAAGGTATTCTTTAAATCCTCTGTCCTGCTTGATGCCTGGCTTTCTGCTGGCATGTAGTTGGTGGATCTAGGTAGCCCTGGTAGCCTTCAGAGGCCCTGATAATTTTATTGCTCATTTTGAGGCTCTTTATAGGTAAACTCTGCTCCCTATAAAACATTTTAGTTACAGAAGGGTCCAATGACAGTACTGTTGGATGATACCAATCAAGACTTAGTGAAATCAAGTTGAAAAGCTTTAGAAAAATATTTTGCGCTATAGGAAGTTTAGCTTAGTGGGAATATAACACAAAATGGTTAATCATTTGTCCTCAGTGGACTGATTAGTCTGTTGTCTGATACTGTTATTCTAAAACATTTTATAGCTCTGTCTATATTTCTGTCCATAACTATAACTACAGTTCATAATTTCATTTTTAATTAAACTTATATTTAAAGAGACCTTATCTACTATTATAGTGTTTCTTATGTAGGTCAAAGCTGGTAAAGAATTGCCTTGTAATGCAGATCTTAAGAGTTCTAAGTATACTGTATATTGTAGATGTGATTATTAATGGTAAACAATGTATACACACAGTTCCTATGTAAAATTAGGTCAAGTCTGGCATAGAATTACTGTAGTTCTATTGCACTGAGTTGCACTCATGGTTTAGCTCAGGGGTCAGCAAACTTTGCACAGGAAGGAGCCATTTTTCACAGATCCACAAAGTGGGAGGATCACAAGCTCCTGATCACATGACTTGCTGATGTCCTATCAGAACAAGCATCAGAAATCATGGGCGGGGCAAGTGAAATGCGCTCAAGAGCCACAACAAGGTAGCTGAAGAGCTGCATGCAACTGCAGTTTGCCTACCACTGGTTTAGCTATATCCAAGTAGTCTCTTGCCTTATATATCTGACAATCAGTGCCAAAGAAAATATGCAATTGAGATATCACTTTTCCCGGGCATGAATGATACAGTTCTATAAAATATAAAGTAACAAAGAAGTTTTTCACTATTAGGCAGTGTGCTTGCAATTGGAACATAATAATCTAAGTCATTTTGTGTGTGTGTGTCTAAAAATAGATGACCAGAGTTTAATAATATATTAGCAATAATCTCCAGAGTTTCCGTATACAGGTTCGATATGGACTGTGAAGGATGCCTGAAGACAAAAGTGTTTGCAAAGCATCGCTACAGGGCCTTGGATATACAGCAGATAAGAATGATGGTTAAATAAAATCTCCTTGTAAGCCAAGTTTCAACGGTGTGATGTATTCATGGCAGCTTTAAATTGGGAAGCTGTTTAAATAGCCATGTTTCTTTGTGTTAAGTGAATGCTATTTTGTCTTTATTTGTTTGCATTTGAATAACACCATAGTTATAGCCAACTCCAGTAACATTTTTCCTGGGTTTTCTGTAAACTGCAATCATATAGAAAACACAAATTTCTATTTTTTCTGTGTATGGTGTTTGGTTTCTGGCTTCTCTAAAGTGAAATTATATTTTATTCAATAAAACATACTGTAATTTAAGAGTTTGTCTATTCTTGTCTATTTTATATAGAAATAAAAATAAGTCAAGGAGGCATTATCCCAGTTGTCTAATGGGACCAATGATTGAGTAACACTCAAAGTAGCCTACATCTCCCAGCCTTCCTTGCAGATCTCCACTCAGGGCATTTATAGCTCCAAAAACTATAAATTAGAAGTTAAATAAATTAACTAAACAGAAGCTAAAATACTGCAAAACCATTTGGGCCTTATTGACTGAAGTCTGAATTCACCTGTCAAATTCACTTTGCTACAATTTGAGTTGCATCGCCAAAATATTCACTAATTCACTTTGCTTCATTTATCAAGTTGCTGATAGATTTGTCAAAAAAGCCTGAAATTCAGAATTAGGTAAGCGCCCTCAGGAAATACAATCAAGTATGTCAATTAATGAATAATGAAAAATCAATATCGGAACAATCAACAAGATATAAAAACACTTAATTTTATCTGTGGTTAAAGTAATAAATGAAAATGAAATAAGTCCTGGTTTAAGTTCTCGTTTAACAGATGAGTCTTTAGATGCTCCTCCTGCTGGCAATCCCAAGGAAACAAACCTGCCCTGTTGTTTCTATCTTGTGTAATGACGAAATGGATGCTGCAGACAACCGTGATGGGATGCGCTGGAGGAAAGAAAGGGAATGTCCCCTAGCGTGATACAGTTTTATGTTATTGTATATGCACCAGTGGTTGTTGTTTAGGTGAATCACAATCTGAAGATGAAAGTGTACTTGTGATTTATTTCCTCTTTTTTAAAAAGCAGCTGTTATAGTTTTGTGCTCATAAAGAGTTAGACAGTGCTATAGGCAAGATGGGAGACCTTTTGGGCCCCCCTATGTGGAAGCACTCACCAGATTTCACTGGCGATTCTGGCTTCAATGGATACTTTGATTCTTATAGACGGAGGTCTGTGCCTCTCCCCACTGTTTGTTCTTGGGTCGTTGGCTTCTGAAAGTACTGTTTCTTGGGACTTATCCTTGACATCATACACCGTTAGTTTTATTTTAGTTTCCTCGTAGATGGGATATTCCGAGGGAAACGTCACGCCAGTCAAAAACAGAGGATCCCTTGTTCCCTCCACCACTTCAGTACTGGCATATCTTGTTAAACTTTGCTCTGTTGCATGTGCCACCGATATCTGCACAAATGTGCTGGGGTTTCGATCACGACCAGTAGTGAGGAGATCCTTGCATGCTTTGCAGACATAGGAAGTCACCGTGCCTATAGCACTGTGTAACTCTTTATGAGCACAAAACTATAACAGCTGCTTTTTAAAAAAGGGGAAATAAATAACAAGTACACTTTCATCTTCAGATTGTGATTCACCTAAACAACAACCACTGGTGCATATACAATAACATAAAACTGTATCACGCTAGATTTGTCAAAACTAGCAGACTGCTACGGACGCTGGTGCAAGTGTATATCCACAAGTTAATGTGCATGCATATATCCCACTAACTGTACATAAGTGAATAATACATCTATGTCACCTTGTCCCTTGTTCAAGTTTAGTTGCAGACACTTATGTAGAAATAGTGACCTTACACCATGCTAGAGCCTGCCATCAACCTCCCAATAAGACACTCTGATGTGGTGAAGTCAAACAGGTGAATTTGGAGCACTACACCTTGTGGAATACACAAATGCCTCTGCTGCTTACTGAATAAGCTTAGTACCTGTGCACGTGCATGCAAAGTAATGCGAAGAGCTCCATAGGTCTTTGATTATCATAATCAACACCCAAATTAGATATGTATTAATTAAGGTATGCTAAGAGATTGTCAAACTGAGGACCGAGTCAAGCCATATGCCAAGAAAATGGGGCAGAGCATCAGAGCATACTACAGTTACAGGGGAAGCTGGGAAAGAAGGTCCTCAAAAGGAGTACTGTATTATTGTTTTTCAAACTGCAATACCCGCATACTACAGTCTATACTACAACACCATACAAATAGCTGTAAGTAGTAATCCAACATGTCTTTCTGTGATTTTTACTGGGCTATCGTCAAAATGCATTACTTTAGAAATCAAATATATTAGCACTTTCTCCTATCTGTTTTTTTTTATTCACAGTGTGAAATGAGTTAAATATGAGAGAATTCTGCCACAAAATTCCTAGTACCAGCTGATTACCTTCCAACCAAGGTATCCTCCTCCAGTGTGAAGTGAATTTCATTTGTTCCTAACAAGTGTGTCCGTTAGGAGAATTGGACGAAGGGAGGTGAGATTTCTAAGTCAGCATGAAAAGATGAGAAATATTATATATAGGCAGAATCAAGAATACCAAATTAGAAGCTCAATGTTGTATAAAGATGACTTAAAATGTGTATGAAGAATTTAAAATGCAGCACAGCATTCTCTTTACAGTATATGGAATTTACAGTAAATGCTAACTCATTTAAAGATTATTGCAAGTGTACATGCAGACAGGTCTTTTTACTATCATTATATATTAAGATAATATCAGTAAGATTGCCCAACATGTGAACAATCCAGTTGTGGCTGGACAAGAACTCATAGCAAACAGGAATATTAAGAGGTGTCAGCTACTTACCAATAGGGTAACATTTATACTGGAACAGGTGCACTGTTCAGAAGCCAAAACAGCATTTAATGGTCTGTTTAGTAACATAAAATCATTGTAACCATATTATTATAAAACATGTATATTGCCCATGTCAGCTGTGGCTTAACAACAGAAACTGTTACCCCTCCCAATATTCAGGGTAACATATGAAAAATAAATGCTATTGGAAGTGATCTATAAGGCTTTCCCCTTAGGAATCAAAAATAAAATTCAGTTGATGTAGCTGCTAGAGTGGTTGCAAAGAATTGAACAAACACAGTTCAACTGTGTTGGCCGTCAACTCATACCTTCAAATTTAACATAATAGAATATTATTATTTAGAATTCCTATTAAAATGTAGCTGTTCTAGCAGTATAAACTAATAGTACAAAACTGTATTATTCGATTCACTATATGCACCATTGTAAAATATTATTTATCCTCTGGCTCCCTTTACTGTCCAAACATATCATTTCTAGTGTGTATTTGTTTAGCTCAGATATCAAGTAATCACTCTGAGATGTGTGTGGGTTCTAGCAGTTAGATGTCCATGTGGCAAGTGTTGGAGCAGTTTTGAATTACAGCTCACCTCAGAAGGAGAGCAATAAGTTAAACCAGGTATTATGTAGGCCTAGGTCCTCCAAAAAAAAAAAGTAATCATTTTTTAAGTGTCTTGTGACCTTTAATGGTGACTGCAGAATTCATTTTGCAATAATTTTGTATGTCATGAAGACCAGGTGGCTTCTGTCAAAAAGCTTGCTGGGCATATCCACAGAGAATTTTAAGGCATTATCCTGAAGTGAAAAAAAAAAATCTTGCAGGGGGTCCCTGCAAACTTGCATTTGAGCAGGAGGTAGGGGGCTTAGAACCCCCTCCTCTTACCCAGTGGGATATGGGTACATAGTTAAATTCATATGCAGGTGTTAGTGAGATGGGGGAAATGTCTGGTGAAGTAGAGACGGTATATCTAAAAAAGGAGGAGTCAAAACTAACCAGTCAACTATCTCCCCTCATCTATGGGTGTTGAGTTCACTATCCTGGGGACGGTGTCAGCCCTTTACCCCCTCTCTTATCTCCTAACTCCTTCCTGGTGGGGTGTGGGGGCCAAAAACAAAAGAAATTATGGGGGCCCATGTTCCTACCTAAGAGCCCTCACTCCCTATTAACTTTTGGATAACATTATTAACTTGTGAATTAAGTATTATGACGAGGGACACAAAGCCTCCAAATACTGATCAGAATTTGCAATTTAATTGTGGGCCTAACTATTAAAATAAAAATAAGAATTGTAAAACTTTTTTTTCATTTTAACCTGCTCTTCTGACTCAAGTATTACTGGTTGGTCCTATTTTATCAGTGATGCTCTTGATTCTTTTTTATTCCACAGTATAGTCCAGTAAAATTGAATCTTTATTTTTTAACCTCAAGCCATATACAATGGAAGGATATAATCTTGTTTTTTGGCCCACTATAATCCCAGCTGTTCTGTTATTAACACACCTCTGTTTCTGCTGCTAAAATGAAAAGTAGGAAGTATTCCTGCAGACATTATTTCTCTTTGCCAGTGCTGCTACAACATAAAACATATCTAATAGATATTTCCCTATTTTGCAGGATTCTTGGCTATATAAGTAGCTGAAAAATGTCCTTGATTTAAGTTGCAGTAACACCATGAAGAAGGAAGATCAGGAAGAAGAGGACTACTTTGTGGATTTTTTTTAGCATAGGAAAATGTCAATGTGGTAATGATGTATCAAGAGTATGGTAGACCAAATAATAAGATAAAGCCCTTCAAGGGACAATTACTAGTATTTGGTTATGATAATACTGCAGTAAGCTCTGCGCTAAGGTTAAGTATCTCCTGATGTGTAAGAGATAAGGTTATTGCCTGAAATTAAAGTCATCATGTCCATTCTCTAAAACATTTTGTCTTGAGGGAATATATTTGAATGGGTGAACATATTGGGGGTAATTCACCATAGTGTGAAGTGAGGTTCGGATCCTTCGCATCACTTCGCACATACTGTTATGCGTTCGCTGATGTCCTGCACGCGGACATCAGCGAACACTTTAAAGGGATTCCAGTCTCGACGAGGCGACTCGAGTGCTCTCGCCGACACTGGAATCCCTTTAAAGCACTCGCTGATGTCCGCATGCAGGACATCAGCAAGCGCATAACAGACAGTGAGAAGTGAGGAGAAGGATCCGGTCCTCACTTCGCACTATGGTGATTGCCCCCATTATGTGTAGGAAGAGGCAGAATCATATTTCTTGTTTAGCTGCTACAATATAAGGTTTTACCTTTCTTCCAGAAGTAATTTCAGCTTTTACACGTGTGTAGGTAGAGGCATCTTTCGTAATACAGTTTATGTCAAAGAACTCAGGACTTGCCTATTGTTGCTTTGATCATCATAGATAATAACATATAATCTGAAAGCTTTCTCTTGTTGCCCTTTTCCACAAATAAGTATATGTAGGAGTTGAAACAGCTGTTGTTTGTTTGCTACTGCCCCATCCATGACTTGAGGTGAGATTGGGAATCTTGGAAGATCTGGAAGTGGTTTCTGAGGAAACTGGGTGAAGAGCAAATGTGTGCTTGTCCCTGTTATATTCAGAGCAATTGACAGTATCTTTGCAGTCTCTAGAAAAGTGATCTGATAAAGCACTTGTTTGTATGTTTATATTTATAAAGTGCAGTGCTGTACAATTCCGCAATACAAATATAATACAGACATGGAAAAAGTGCATTAAACAATACAAGTGTAATATCACAAGGATACCTCACTTTAAGTGCCAGGTTGTGGTTGACACAAGAGGGTGGAGGTCCGTGCCCCATAGAGCTTACAATTTAAGTGTAAGTTCCATATTTCTGTAGAAGCTCCTTTTCTTCTTTGAATGGTTTTATCTTATGATGATATGCCTTCTTGGAAATTGGACAGAAATAGAAGTTTTAGATTCTTCACTGTGAATTCTGTTGCTACTATAGATTTTCTGGATAAGAGTTGTGTTTTTTTTAAAACCTACAATATTTCTGAAATCTGTTACAAAAGTAGTAAGTATTATCATATCCTGTAGTGGATGTTCCAGCTAAGTTTGCCTTAAGTAACTAAAAAAGGTTTGTCCAAGTATCCAAGTAACTTTTTTATCTGCTTTTGCTATTTCTAGTTCACAGGGAAGATCATTGAATTTCTAGAACATTTTATATTGTGTGTATCAGCTTAGCATTACATCCAAAAGGCTTTGTTCAACTCTGTTAACTAATAAAGTTTGTGTTTTTCTATCTCACCACTAACTGTATTCTCTTGGTCATGAAAGGTATAATGCTAAAAATTGTGCAGAGGGGGGTTTGTATCAAATAGAGTAACAGTGGCCAGGTAAGTTCAGGTAAACCACTTAGTTCAGAAGATTATCTAAAATACTTTAGAAAGCAGTGTTGTCTCAGCAATGGCAGTGAACTGGTAAATTCCGAACTTACAAGTGCAGGAAAAGATTGGGGGCGGGGGTTTTATTCATTAAAGTTCGAATTGTTTTGTATAGCTGCAAACTCGCCAGATAAAGACAGTCGTAATAGGCTGCTACTGTCACAGTCGCATCTTTAGAATGAGAATATTGTCGTAGTCGCGACTTTATTATGGGAAAATTGCCTCAATCTTAACTTTAAAAAATTGTCGCGACTTTACAATGGGGAAATTGTGGCGGATTTACTATGGGAATCCGCTGTTTGAGAATTCAACAGTCGAATTCATACCTTAGTGAATAACCCCCTGGGATAGTTGCAGATTAGAATCTTATTCCACAGCAGGTTCAAACAATGTGAGGATTTTATATCCAGGCTCTGAAGTTTTTTCAGAAAGATAGATTTGCTCAGATAGAAAAAAATTTGTATGATTTTTAAACTTCCAAAATTTGCATGTTTCAATACAAGAGAGGCAGAGAGTGAAAAACAAATCTTTCAAATAGCATCCCAGGCAAATAGCTTTTTGGTTTTAGTTGCTGATTTATAGGACAACATAACTATGAGACTGTATGAATCATTCTCAAAACCTGCTGAATTATCAAAATCCACAGGTAGATGATCTCATTCACAGCTAATACAGATGAAGAATCCACCATAGTTTCTTGTTTAAGGAGAGGTAAAAAAAAAAACTCATCCAGCTTGCTATGAACGGGGCTGCCATGTCATCCCATTACTATACACTTTACAAAATCACATGTTGCAGTGCTGATGCAAATTTAGCTTAAATGCATGCTGCAAGGCTGCTTAACAACTTACTAAGGCCTGTAGCAGGCATGTGGAAATATGTGGTGAGGTGAGAAGCTTAGTTATAATATGTGTCCACATTTACAAAACTGAATTTGCAGTTGCCTACTTTGCCTAATGGCATTTGCCTACTTTGCCTAATGGCATTTGCCTACTTTGCCTAATGGCAGAGCCGGCACTGGGAACTGCAGTGGGGCTGGGAGGAACTGCAGTGTGGCTTGGAGGAACTGCAGTGGGGCTGGGAGAAACTGCAATGTGGCTGGAAGGAACTGCAGTGTGGCTGGGAGGAACTGCAGTGTGGCCGGGAGGAACTGCAGTGTGGCTGAGATCCCTCCTGTAATACTTTTAAGTAAAGTGAACTGTTTTGGTTTAAATAAGCCCATTTATGGCAACATGTGATGTTTGGATGAAGAAAGACTATTTTTTGGTATAAGTTGAATAAAAGCCTGTGTATGTTATTCTGAGGAAATGCTGAGTGTTTTGTTTCTGCTCTTTGCACCAATGCTGATTAATAAACTGAACTGTTATTTTTGTTTTACCTTTGGCCAAGTGTGCCTGTTTTTTTCCCCTGAAATTGTATGTCCCGCTCTGCCTGGTTTTTCCAGGGCTGGGTTACTTTCCCCTCTTCACCTGGCCTGGGGACTCTCTAACTTGGTTCAGAGGTATTCCTTGTATGACTCTGACTTGCATTACTAGCAAACATTCGGCAGACATATATATATATATATATATATATATATATATATATATATATATACTATATATATACTGTATATATATATATATATAGCTGAGCACTAAGAGTAAAAAACACTGGGATGGAGCATGGGAGTGACCTTCCCTCCAAAGCTCTTCAGCCACTCCTAAATCCCGGTCCCAAAATCCACTTAAAGAACAGCCTAGGCAGTTTAATGCTGCCAGACACAATTTCCACTGGGATTTTATGCCACTGCTACAATCAATCTCCATAGCACATACACCACATCCACGATCCTTCCAGTCACCTTCTTACAATATACGGTATATGTAATAGTTTACCTCATTGCTTTAACTCTGGCCACTTAGTCTTACAGGGAAGAATTTATTTAAGAAATCCCCGAACACCCCTTTTTTATTGAACAAAAAGGTACAGCCTGGGAGTCCATTTCCAAGAAATCATAGGGTAGAAGCTTCATTTCCTCTGACACCCTAAACAGTTGCCAAACAAGATGCTACAGAAATCTAGTATGATTCATAGGTTATTATGATGTTGATAATGTAATGTTAAATGAATGGAAATTAATTTAGTTAAATTCAGGAGTAATAGAAAGAGTATATAGAAAAGCAGGATTGACTATTAATATGGAGTACAACAAACAAGCATCTAACTTCATCATGAAAATGTATGTTATTAAGAAACTTGAAAGTTCTAACTTTAAAGTAGTTGAAAGGTTTAAATATTCAGGATCACTAATTGCATAGTAATAAAATAGATGAATTTAAAGCTAGTTTAAAATTGGGAGATAGGTGCAGCTATGCTCTAAAAAAGTTAATTAAGTTTACTTATCTTTCCTGTAAAATAAAATTAAGAATACTTATTAGTTATTAGGCTATTACTAATGTTGGAAGTACCTCACCCTTTTATTAGATTTACTACAGTTCAAGGGGTCTTAATCTGCCATTGACACATTGTTGCATTTCACTGCTCATAATGTTCACTGGGAAACCAGTGCTAACTCTGTTGTGGTACAGAGGATCCACTTCCCACTGTGACATACTGCATATGAACATGGATATTAACTACAATAGTTGTAAGCTCATGTTTATAATGTGAAATGGTTAATATTTATACATACAGTATATTATGGGGGGAATTCACCATTGAGTGAAGTGAGCTCCGAATCCTTTGGCTCTCTTCGCACATGGTGTTATGCGCTCGCTGATGTCCTGCACTCAGACCATGTGCGAAGTGAGCCAAAGGATTCGGAGCTCACTTTGCTCAATGGTGAATTCCCCCCTATATATTTATACGTGTATACACATATTATATTTTAATTGTAATCTCTCTTGATTTCTATTATTTGGATAGTTATGTCATCTACAATATGAATATCCTCATACAAAAACAGCAAGCAACCATACCCTTACTAGTTGGCGTCTAATGGACAGATCCGGATATCTACTCCCCTTTGCTGGAGGACTTACCTCTACCACATGGCATCCAGGAAGCTCTCCATGCCTTTATATAATTTAAATTCATATTGCATCATTCTGTAGTGCACTAAAAAGCTACAAGGTACTGTTATCAGGCCTCCACACTCTAGAAGGGTTAACTTAAAGCAGTATACTTCTTTATCCAGTCATCTAGCCTGGAACCAATTTCAGCCTTGATTGTTATTTCAATGTATGTCATACATAAAAATAAACCCACAGCACCCCCATACCACACACTTTGCTAGGTATAAGAATTACAAATAATCCGGATTTGATTTCCTTTTCTTCACAGAGATTACAGAAATCACACTCACAGTTTAGAAAACGAACACCATTTGTATTTTTTTGTCTACTGACTACTCGGCTACTGTTACACCAATTTCTGAGGCACAAAAGGTTTTTGTATGATATGTAAATCAAATGTGCTTCGTGATTCTACTTGACTTTCACCTTCAGAAACATTAAAAAAAAAGAAGAAAGCTCTGCCAGTTTTAATCTTACCATGTCAGGCAACTGTACTTCCAGAAATGAATCAATAGTCCTATGATTAAATATTATCCACAGTCACATGTTTAATGGTTTCCTTATACTGTATATATATATATATATATGTATATATATATATATATATATATATATATATATATATATACTGTATATATATATATATATATATATATATAATGTTGCTTTTCAAGATGGCGTATTTATGAGAATAACATATAGCTGCTTACTTTATTCAATCCAAGATACTTTTAATGATCTTATTCTGTTAGCAATTTCTAGTAAAGTACTTTCTGTTAAACTATTTTATATTCTACAGCTTTCCATGCTGGGAAATGGGTTTTTTTCTGCACCAACACAAGATTATTCTTTAAGCTAATAAACTGCTTTTAGCTCATAAAAAACAACAAGCCCTTTCAAATTAAATGGACTATGTGATTCCACCAAAAATTTAAAAGGACCATAAATTTCCATAACTATTATCATAGGATCATCATTATGTTTACAATGTAAACAATTGAACATTGAATTTAAAAAATCAGACATTATTAGAAAATATAAGGCTCAAGCTCAAATCAAGGCTGTTTCCTATAGCTTGCACAGTTTCTCTATGGCTGCAGCAGATCTGGATTGTAGTCCATGTGCTTCTTCTCTGAGTAAAATCCCTGCTGGACAGAATTTCTAAGTTTGAGCAAATCATGCAAGCCGGTCCTGTACTCTAAACTCCTATAGGGGGAAGTACTCCACAGTATCTTCCAAGTCAGGGGTGGGCAATTATTTTTCTCATGGGGCCGCATGAAAGGTTTGGGTGGTTTAAGAGGTCTGGAGTGGTGTGCCTAGCTTGCACCTGATACATCAAAACTTTAATGATAAATTAGGTTCTACTAATGAAATAAACTTTTTTTAAAAATATATATAAGTAAAAATATACCTTTATATAGCGTTTCTCACTGTCATTTTCCCTGTCAGCCTGACTTTTTTTTCTTGAGTCGAGTTGGGCAGGGCTAAATGATGTCTGGCATTAAATTTCCTCCAATCAGATCCCTTAAATCACGATCTAGCAGGAGGAGGAGCTATAATGTCAATCATTATTTTAGTATTAGAGTTTTGAGGTGACAGGTACACTTTAAAATAAAGCAATATGATTGGAGGATTACCAAGAGCAATAAGGCAGACTATATCAGCAGTGTTAATTTTTATGTTAGACTCCAACTCGCTCATAAAAGTGAATCTGAAAATCCTGAAACTCTACCTCTTGGAGCACTAGTATTGGTCGTCATGTCTATATTTTATCCTTAAGCAGCTATTTATTCTATTTTGTATTCTTTTTAATAGCACCTATAGGCTAACGAACTGACCTGACACTTTATGCTACTACATTTGTTACCCTCCTATCTATGTAAATCTTCCTCCTGTTTAGATTGTAAGCTCTATGGGGCAGGGACCTCCATACTATTGTTTCAATCATGGCCTGATACTTATAGTGTCGTATATTCTTGATTCTAGGCTTGTAATCTACTTCACTTATTCTTTGTTAAGCCCTATCCTGTGTTTGTAATATAATAGTATTGTTGGACTGTACAGTGTTGTGTAACCTAGTAGTGCTCTATAAATAAAAATATACATATACACAAAAGGGTAAAGTACTTCTGGACAACCGATAAGGGTTTGTATCTAGTACTAGAATGTAGATTTGTCTTCACCTTCCCTTACTTCATAGAGACAGGGTATGGCTGTCATGTTAAGGGTCCATGAATGAATGAGCATCGGGAGGTGGTTAAGGCTTTGCAACTCTTTCCCCATTTGGTAGGGATAAGTTCTTTATCTCACTTGTAATTTTTAAATTCTATTCTAGGTCAACCCTTACCAACCAGGTTAGTTATCTACAAACGGCACATTTTTATTAGGAATGAAATCTCCCAAGAAAATTCCTGCTTTATTTTACATCACATGGCCCTTGGTGTTTTATAATTATTTATCTAATTTGTTGCCATCACAACTGATTTCATTCTTTATCTTGCTCACACCTTTTTAAATTGCTGGAACAGGGATCCAGTCACATGTTCTTTCCTATGTTTTTTTCTGATTTTGATGAGGATTAAATTGCTGGATAGCTCAGCTGCAACAGAAAAAAAAAGAAATAGTGTTCAATTAGACACAGAGCCTCTGTTTGGTTTAAACTCTTTTGATGATTGCTGTTAAACAAGACAGTCACTAAAGGAGAAGTGTCCCCTGTTTAGTATTCATTGCTTCTCACATACAGCCAGTGTGCATTCAAGGGATAATAAATGATTTTCCTTGCCGAAGGTTGTTTATCATGGAAAACGAGCTTGCAACTGATGCAAATAAAAAAAACAAAAAAAAAACAATCTGTTTTCTCTTCCTTTCCATCTTTTATAGAATAAAAATTCTCTTTCCCGTCTATTGTCTCTCTCTAAACCAGATTTTCCTTGGTATCTCCATCATATGATATTTCAGTGATGAAAACTCACTGTCTCCCAAAGGGTTATTTGCTGATTAAAGACAAGAAATTCATTTCAACTTAAAACTGTTTGTTTTTTTTTTTGCTTGGTGAGACTCTATGAAATCTGATACTGTGTTCTCTTTTTTTTCACCATGTTGCTTTTATCTCTCTGTCAGCAAATAAATACTTGTTCTGTATTCTGTATGAAACTGCTTTCACTCATAATACTGAAAATGACAAAATGTATATGCTCAAAGAATCCCTGTTTAAAAAGGACAGGCGTGGAGAATGAAATACTGAATGCTTATTTGCATATCTCTTCCTAGAGTGACTGTGCTTGGAGTAAGCATGGCTTGAAGTATGTAAATGACTTCTTTGTTGCTGTTCTTTGCAAGTTAGTTGTTTTTGGGCATTCTTATTCATAATTTTGGTTGGTCTATTTTTTTATGTAAGTATTAGTAACAAATTTTTGAATAAATTCCAAAAATCAAAATAGATGGTTTAAAAATGTATTTAACAATCTGCAGTAAGTGGACTGATGGTGAATAGTTAGATGTTTATCTGCAGTAAGTGGACTGA
>WMED01006483.1:2651-18440 GCA_019650415.1 Pipa parva
CTTTAATGCGCATGCTGATGTCCACATGCAGGACATCAGCATGCGCATAATACCATTTGCTTAGTGAGCCGAAGGCTTCGGAGCTCACTTCGCTGCATGCTGAATTCCCCCCTTTGTCTATAAAGTAAATATTAGGTTTAACAACAAGGTTGCTATCAGTAAAGATAAAAACAGACAAAGCAAAAAAATTAATTAATTCAACTTCTAAGTTAAAATTGCTATATTTAAATAGCTACTATACAACGTGAGTAATCTATTTAAAACCCTCATTCATTCTTGTATTTTTATGCCATGAATAAGTGCTGCACATGAAACGCGTAGGCATAGTTTGTTTTTATTGTTTTTAACCTATGTGGTTGGAATAAAAGCTATTATTTTACACTGAATGGAGTGCTGGAGAACCCCTTTTTCCTTAAATAACTACTATGTCAATAAAAATGGGATTTTTTTTGTTTTTCTGGTCCTATAAAATGATAATTTTAAGGCTATTCCCAAGGACTAATATCATGCCACTAGAAAAGAAAGGTACAATACAGTAAGGAAAAATTAATCATAGCATGTGTAAAACCAATTAAAATAAAACAAAAATGCTTGTAAGTCTAGGGGTGATTCTTTGGTGGAGAGGGAGCAATATACTTACAAATGTCTGTCTTCTCTTCAGTGTTGACTCCTGCTTCATATTACAGTCAGTCATCTTTTCTTCAGTTTCAGTGCCACGATCCCCTTCACTTCCATCTCCCTCTCTTCACTGCCAATGTGAGCAAGTGCAGAAGTAGTATTCTGACCTAACAATATTCCAGTGCTTGCTCACATCAGTGATGTTAAAGAGGAGGTGTTAACCTAAAGGGGAATCGCAGTGCTGGAACTGAATTAAAAAAAAGATTGGTTGTAACATGAAGCAGGAGCCAGCATATACAGGTATCTGTAAGTATATTTAATCCCATGGCCTACACCCTCTTCCAAGAAATATCCCCAGGGTCGGATGAGTTTTGTGAGACACAGTGGATTCTCTTTGAAAAATATTGTCTTCCATAACAGGAGCTCCATTATATAGACTTGCCATTTTATGATGTGAATATTTATTGCTATTAAATGAATTGCAATATGCAGGTTACATGGCGTGGATAGGGGATCTTCTTGTGTATAAACAAAAATATATATAAATGTAAACATTACTTTTAGCTAATGCTGACCTAAAAACTATGCTTACCCAGCAGGACGAGGTGATGCAGATGTGCTGCGCAAGGAATTGTCCTGACGTGGGCTTACAGCATCTCCTGGGTGTGGAGGAATCAGACTTTTCCTTACAGATAACCTTTAATAGGACACAAACACATAAATATGGTCTATGCAATTAAATGCATGTAAATACATCTAAAATAATTACAGCCAATAACTTTTGTTAAAAATTCATTTTTCTGAATACTTCCTCCTCACAAGGTGTGAATATATTGTTAGCCATGTACCACTTTCAAGAAGGTGAAATAAAGCATTAACAAATATATTCTGACCTACACAGAGGTCTCTAACAAAAAAAAAAAAAAAGAAAAAAAAGATAATAGGTAGTTGCATATTAAAGGAAGCAGTGTAAGATAGATAGATACATACATACAGAGAGATAGATAGACAGAGACAGATAGACAGAGACAGATAGACAGAGACAGATAGACAGAGACAGATAGACAGATAGACAGATAGACAGAGACAGATAGACAGAGACAGATAGACAGACAGATACAGATAGATAGATAGCAGTAAGCTCAATTCCAGAACTCCTATTTCAAGGCAGTGACCACCTTACAGGCTAGGAGATAAAAAATAAACTTTCTTTCCCTTCGGCGCTTTAAAAACTTGAAAGATTTTCTTACATTTTTTGTTTAAAGTATATACAATTCAACTATAACAAAGACATGAGAAAAGTGCTGAATATACTACAAGTAAATTACATATACACACATGTTATTCAACCTCAAACCACAGTGAAACAATTTATGCTGAAAAAGTAGCACTCACCCATCAGTGGCAGGCTTCTTTCGCAAGATACTGGGTCGGGGAGAGGATCCTTGCGCTGGGGTGCTGCCAATTCCAGGACTCTGACTGTGACCCTGCATAACAGTGTTGCCAGCAGGTGTAGAGCTGAAAGTACTGCTTATGGGATTTGCAACAATGGTGGCACCCTCTGCAAGTACAACTGTAAATAAAAATGTTAGATACAAAGGTTTACACTTGTAACAATTAGCAAAGCACAGTTTTACATATTTCTTGACGCACAAAATGGCATTATTTATACATAACACTGTCTATTCTACAATTTTTCTTAATTTTGTCAGTTTAGTAGATTAAGTACATAAAGATATTTCCCTTTGTCTTTGCCTCAGGTTATCCAATAGCTAAAGACACAATTAAAGGGTAACTAAAGCTTGTTAGGACTGGGGTGAGGGAAGAGTGGGTGAAAATACTTACTGATTTAGGGAGTAATTCAGGAAAGTGCGAACTCACCTTGCGAAGTGAGCCGAAGAACCTTTAAAGTGTTCGCTGATCTCCGCGTGCAGCAGTACAGGGAGCGCATACCTGTCTCGGCCAGCTGATGCGAAGCATCACAAGGTGAGTTTGCACTTTCCTGAATTACCCCCCTTAGACTTTATCGCTATGACCTGCTTTTAATACTAAAGGTTTTAATATCTCTCAATACCACAATTTAAATCAAAATTCTGCATCTACACTTGTACAATTTGCTAAAAAACTTACAGGAAGTGAAGAGGATCACAGTGGTACACAGAGAAGAAGAGATTGGCTAGTTAGTGAGAGCAGGAGGCAACGCTGACGCCAAAAAGCCCTATTGTGCAAGTATTCTCCCCCCCCTTTAAAAGTCATCCCCTAGTCCAGCGGTCGGCAAACCGCGGCTCGCGAGCCGCATTTGGCTCTTTAGCCGCGGTGTGCAGCTCCGAGCGACCTGACCTCCCACCCGCCCCTGGCCTTTGACGTCTCTTGTGATGGGACGTCAAAGGTCATGTGATCAGGAGCGTACTTTCTCCTCCCCCTTTGTGGCTCCTGGAGGAATTTGCAAAGGTGGAGGAGGGAGAGAAATGGCTCCCTTCTCTATGAAGATTGCCGACCTCTGCCCTAGTCCTAACAAGTTTTAGTACTCCTTTAAGATGCAGTGCACAAAGTACACTTTAGGTAAAACACTCTAAGATGAGGTGTTAATTGGCCAGGACTACGATCAAATGTTATTTCGCATAGCCTAATTTCAAAACATCTACTTATGAAACTATTTTGCCTTTAGAAAATGTGACAAATAGCCAACACAAAAGGAACTGGAAATATTTATACAGCTGCCTTAGAATATTTCTAAGCAGCTGAAAACTCTATGGCATCACAGAGCTCTTGGGCCATGTGCCCAGGCTTCTTACAATGACTTCCTACACTGAGAATTAACAAGTTTTGCTACCTTACTTGATGTCAATCATGGTGGCTGGTTTAATGATATTCTTGCACTGTATAAAATGTCTGGGACTAAAAAAAATAAAATCTGGGAGGACAGGTTTCTTAAGTTTAGTTGGTTCCATGGTCCAGGAGCTCTCTGCACAAAGCTAGCTCATGCCTTGCCAAACATCCCTATTACTACTCTCACCACAACTCTTACGCAAATGCAAAGTGAATTAATGAATTAGTCCAACAAATTGATATCTTTCAAACTTGTAAATTTTGGCTTTCCAAAAAGTGAGATTAAAAATGAGTGATACTGAAATTTTTTAAAGGGTATGTAAACTCTGTCTATAAAGAAAGTCCCATTTACCTATTGTCAAGCAATATAATGATTATGAAACTCCTGACTCACCTCTTAACTCAGCAGGGCTCAATGTCCCCCTACAACTGCTCTGTCTCAGAGAAGCCTCCCTGACTTCTCTCTCCATAGCTGACCGCATAAGTGGTTGGACACCTTATCTACATATGCTGAGGGTTAGGAACAGACTTTTTAGATAAGAGGAAGGGGAAGGGGTTTCTGGCTCCCTGAATGGTGAGTGATATCACTTGGTGGCGGGGGTTATTGGCACTGCACAGGAAGAGTCTGTACACAGAATGGCTGGGGGAGCAGGACTGTTTAAATAAGAGGCAAGCACTACTCATCCCAAAATCGTTTTTACATTTTAATGCTTAGGTTGGCTTTCTATATGTATACATGTCAAATATAAATAAATGTTTTATCAAAGCTTTTCATACCCTTTAAAAAAATGTACAGTATATAAAAGTCTTATCTATCCTTGTTAATAGACATCACATTAAACATTACCAGATGCCTTTGGTTCAGTTGGAACTTGCTGTGAGCTGACTGATGAAGTCTGAACAACTTGGTTGGTTATGGATGTTGCAGAATGGATTCCCTGGGTACTGATTGGAGCTGGTTGAATTCCTTGGGTGCTTATAGGTGTTGCTTGGATCCCTTGTGTGCTGAAAGGAGAAGGCTGTATCCCCTGTGTACCAACAGGAGCAGGTTGGATCCCCTGAATGTGCCTGGTATGTGATGTGTCCACATTTATCAACTGCATTGGGTTCAGATGGACTGTTGAAGCAACCGATTGAGCTGTGATAGCAGAGTTTGCAGCTTGAGCAGAAACTAAAAATAATAGCAAAAATCACTTGACAAATCAGAAATACATTTAGAGTTGCCTTGATAAGGTATTTCTTTGCTTACTTAAATCATTTTATCTGACAGTGGGGGACTGTAGTAAATACCCTCCTAATGGGATGCAAGTCACTACTTTTTTTTTTTATTTGCATGGATTATTAGGCAAAGACAACCCTTGGTCACATTCAGGCCAAGAGTTTTGGCTCAAGAACCAAAGGATTATATAGTGAATAATATAAAAAAAATAATAAATTTTCTTTATCTGTCCAGGGGGGCAGCAAAAGTCATGGCAGTCAGAAAAGTCTAATAAGAGCTATGCTTATAAATGAAGGATTTGACAAGATCCAAAGAATGAAAAGATAATTTCTTGTCAGAATTAGTGTTTGAACAAAAGGAAAGTTGAACCACCTCCATTTCCCTGGTTGAGATTAAGGTTTGATACCACCTTTGGAAAAAAGTTCCGAGATGTTGTCAGAATCACTGTTTTGGTGGAGGTCAAGACAGAGGTCTCATAGTAAAGTACAATCAATAGCAACATATCTTCCTCACCAAGAGACAATGAGGAACACTACATTCTAGTATAGCATGCATAAACTGACATGAAAGAGACATTAAATAATGCCACACTGTGGTGCCATGTGAAGAAACAGAAAGACAATTTGTTTACACCTTCAAGAAAAATTTGGATTTAATTGTGGCACACAAGTCTCTTCTAAAATAAAACAGACATGACAAAAATCTGGACCTTCTTACAGGAAAGCACTGAAGTCCAATCAAGTCATTCCCAGGTATGGGGAGCCCACTGGGAAAAAGCATGAAAGAGGACTTGGATCCTCAATAGAAAGAAAGAGAATCCAAGGGGGACCATGGCTTTTGTGAAAGTAGGGACAAAAAGACTCAAGCCAATCCAGTATACTGATGATGACCTTTTGGTGAAGGAATTCTGCATTTCTCAGATATACAGGAATGATGGAGGTTTTCATTGCCTCATCTGGGAAAATAGGATGACCTTTATTTCCAGAAAGGCGCTGATGATCTTCGTCTTCAGAGTGGACAGCTTCAGAAGTTTTTCTCAGGAAAAATGTTTGCTATGTTGGAGAACAAAAACTCCCAGAGGTGGAGGCTCCTAGCAATTCCTACAGTCAAGCAGTTCTAAGAGACTTTGTAGGAGCATAAGGTTTCTCCAATTTTGGTCAAGAATTTGACCAAATACAAGAAAATCTATAAAAATATGCTCAATTTACATCTACATCAATCATTCTTGTGCTTTCAGAGCACATTACTCATTGTGAACCTAGGCAAACAGCATTTGTTTGAGAAACAAACTGGGAGAAAGCTACACTACATCCACAGCAGGATCATCTAGGTGCAAAAGCTTGCTTTAAGATCGATGCCAGGCATTGACATAATCCATAAGATGAAGATCGCTTAAGTATGGTCTTGTGAAGTTGGTATGACCAGAAATCCTCCTGTTTACTTACTATGGCTACCACAAAACAGAGGCAAAGGTTGCACTAGAGACAGAAATGATGCACCATAAGACTATTGGATATGGAAGTATGCATAGAATGAAAAAGTGTAGCAAGATTTAGCTCCCCTTACACCCCATAGAGCTTTATCACCTCCTAAGTTCTTACAAGAGGAAAAAGAAAAAGTGGAAGAAAAAAGAAAAAGCCCTAGACATCAATAGAGAACCTCCTTCATAGAGACCATTTTAAAAACCTAAATGGAAGGGACCTGTTCTTTTGCACATTGCCCTGCCTGCTGAAAGTGTTTCTAACCTAATGGGGCATGCATTTCCTACAATGATTGAGAAAAGTGAATAATTTTCAGTATCAATGAAAAAGTGACTGGTCTAAATGACCAGAATTCTTAACACAATAACTTTATACTCATGCAAAAAACTAAAAGGGAAAAAAAATCATAGCAGGATTAATAATACTCTTTCTCACTATCATTAACAGGAAATACTTACAGTGGCCATACAGATTTTGTAATTATATCATTGCTTGTATCCTGGAAGTCCCCACAGAATGATTTAAAAAGCAAACTCTTTATTCACACTAGTCTTTTTAGATGAAGGATCATCAGCAGGGGTCAATGACCTGGTTCCCAGAGTGCACCATACATTGCCTGGTGAATGGTCTCTAGATTTTGGCACTATGGAATGTGTTCTGTGCATTAGTCACTGATAAATTCATGACTGAATTTTTGAAGGCAAAATATTTCTTCAACAAAAAAAAAAAAATTCTGGTTTGTCAGGAAGCGGTCTTTGGATACTGCATTAGTCAGCAGCTCATACTAGTATAGGATGATCTAGAGCAGGGGTTGGCAACCTATGGCCCGTGAGCCAGATGTGGCTCGTTTGATGGCTGCATCTGGCTCACAGACTAACAAGCGGTGCATGCATGCAAGCACCACTCGTTACAGTCTGCCAGCTGAATGCCGGCAGGTTCTGTAGAGACATAGGTTTCTCAGCGCTTCCAGGTTGCTAGCCAGCCCAGAGCCGCTGATGTCACGTTTGACATCAGCGGCAGCGAATTCAAAAGGGGCTGAGCTGAGCCGCACTTAACATGGTTCTCTTGGCCAAAAAGGTTGAAGACCCCTTGTCTAGAGTCCTTCATTTCACCACTAAGCCAACATCTATATTGTCAGCCATAGCACTGAGGGCTACCATTTACTGACAAAATACATGCATGATATTTTTGGAGATGATTTTTCTTTAACTTCTTTCAATGACTATATAATGGTAGCAGCAAATTAATTTACTTTTATGTTTCTTATGGTGGGCTTACTATAATGAAAATGTATTTAAATATAGCAAAGGTCTGCAACCTATGAGCCAGATGCGGCTCTTTTGATGGCAGCACCTGGCTCTTTGACTGTAACAAGCAGTGCTCACATGCAAGCACCGTTCGTTACAGTCTGATAGTTAATAGCCAACAAGCGATGTAGAGACAAAATTCTCTCAGCGCTTTGGCTAGCAATCTGGAGCCATTGAAGTCACCACACTTCTGGGTCGTTAGCCAATCTGAAACCACTGACATCACTGGCTCCGGATTCAAAAGAGCCGAGTAGAGCTGCACTATATGGCTCTCTCAGCCGAAAAGGTTGCAAACCCCTGAAATATAGCATAGTATCTAAACTGACAGAATTGTTACCAACCTGGGTACTGCCGTATGGTGGACACAGAGCTAGTTATTGGAGTATATGTGTGTGCTGTTAAAGGATATCCTGGTGCAGAATATGCAGGAAGAAAGTACTGTAACTGCACTGGAACAGATTGTCTATAAAATAGAAGAAATATGGAAATAAACCAGTGATATATACATAATTTGAAAGACAGGCAATCAAAAACAAAGGCCACTGTTATAAATATAATAGTTTTGAATCAAATGACAAGCCTATAACTAGTGAAATTACTTCAGTCAAACTAACTATTGCACCTTCTGTGTAAATGAAGACGTTAATATCGCAAAAAGTATACATGTGCCAGGCTGTCATTTTTGTTTTTTCGGGGGTGGGGGATGTGGATGGGACTATTATCCTCCCTTTATATATGCCCTCACCTCTTGTTAAAAAAGTTAGACTACAGACAAAAACGAGTAATTGCAACTATAAATTAAGATTTCAGAAGAGTAATTATAGTCATAGTCAGTAAAAGTAGATACTGTAGTCTAATACTATTGTATTTGAACATTTAAATCTGTACCACAATCTTTTCACCCTTACCTGTTTTCACTCCTGGTCTCCATAGTCATAGGATTAGGCGATGATCTGTGCCCAGGAATAGGTATCAAGTTTCCCCTCTCTGCTCCATACTCAGACTGGATTCGAGGTGGGTTGTGAGTTATCTGCTGTGGGACTACTTTGGCTAGAATGGAAAAGAATTGAAAAGTAGAGATCAGTTTCTTTTGGGAGAGCATGGTGTTTTGAAGGAATATACAAAATATAAATGTATTATAGAATATTAATTCAATATAAGAGAGTGTTACTGTATTATGCTGTGAACAGGCAAAATCCCTTCAAGTTGTTTAAAGTATGAATAACAAAAAAAAAAACAGTTTCTTTTTGAATTTGCATGGCAGTTATTTTCATGCAGTAACAAAGTAGACATGAATTTGTATTCCTGATTTTTACTGCTTTGTCGTCATTTTAAAACAATGTTATTTACATTAGCACAAGCTATCCTTACGATAATGAAACATGCCTATCAATAAAAAACCCAAATCCCCAATATACAACTAAACAAAACAATTGCAAAAATACAGGATTCAATGTAGATCTCGGATTTATGTTTCACTATCATAACTTTATATAATGATAAAGTATGTATTTTTCTGTTTGTGCTTTGAAGCTGTGATCATCTCTGTAACACAAAATTCCAAAACAAAAAAACAAAAAAAACAACTCTGTATCCCCCTTCCAACACTTGTCAGCTTTAATCCATTTCTAGCAGTATTTGTGACACCTGATTGATTTATGCTGTAATAATTTGTTTAGGTAATAAATTCTTGTTTTTCTCCAAAAAAATGTTTTTTAATTTTTCTAACTTTGCCTTTAAGCTGGTTTTGGATGCATGCCCCTTTAAGACTTTAAAAGTACTTTTGGTTTTAGTTTACACATGTTCTGTGGTTTTAGCCCTACACTTGTGCACTTCCTGTTTTGTTTAGGTGGAGAGTTTGTGTCTCACCCTGTGAGCATGCTTGAAATCCAATTGCTACTTTTTGCTATGGATGCTATTAGCTGTTTGGACTGGACGTGATGTCACTTCCAGTCCACAGTCAGCTTATTGCAGTGTATTGGACGGTTGCCTTGTACATCCGGCGTGCCTTTGGAGAGGAGTGCACTTGTGTTTTATCATTGACTGGGTGAACAGTTTATAAATGCATCATTTTTGGTGGGGATTTGGTCTTTGGTTCATTTCTTTTTTGCCTCTGAACGGCTGTGAATAAGACCCGAGAGGAGAGGCTGGCACGTGAGCTGTATACCTTATGCATCCATAAATGTTTTTAATTATGAGTTAATAAATAAGACCCAGGAGTGTGTGATAACGTTTTTTGCTTGTATTTGTTCAGTTATTTTGGGACAGCACCCAGACATATAATTATTTAAGGTGGTATGCTTGGAGTTTTTGTTAGTCTCTCTATATTAAAGAATTCTACCACTAAACCCCACCCCCTCACTTTATTCTCATCCACTCTAGCCCACTCCTTTTTTTGGCTTGGGGGCCATATAAAATTGCGACAAGCATGTCATGGTCTACTTCAAAGTTGTGACTTTTAAAATCACGACCGCAACAAATTTTAAAGTAACAGCGACAACAATTTTCCATAGTAAAGTCGCGACTGTGACAATATTCTCATTATAAAGACGCAACTGGGACAGTAACAGTCTGTTGCGAATGTCTTTAGCTGGTGAATTCACACTTATACGCAACATGTCGGATTTCAGAATTCGGGTTGCAGGCAGGATAACACCGCGTCACGGGCCAGATATGGCCCGCAAGCAGTAGGTTGGGCATCACTGTCCTAGAATAGTATCTTATTAACTTAGTATTGTTTGTGACTTGATAAAGAGAGGACGAACCTCTCTAAAGCTCATCCATTATCCATCCACCGCTTGTCAGCTCTAAAATCTATTCCTAGCAGTATTTATGACACCTGATTGCTTTATGCTCCAATAATTTGTTTATGTTAGTATTTCTTTTTGCCCCTCCTGAACTTATTTAGTCCAATAAAAAAGTTATCACCAAGTATTGCAATACTCATTTTATGCATCTGTGGACTAACACGACCACCCTATCTTAACTTATATAATATATGATTGCCCTGGCACATCGCAGCTAAAAGCAGCATAGGCAGTCAAAGCCCCCATCTTAGCCTTCTATTGCAACAATTGTGACATCTGTGGTTACACAAGCGCTACTTCACATTATATACATACTCTGCCACCTGTGTACAGTGGGGAATGTGTAAGGTGCATTATAATTATTGCAGCAAGAAAAAGAACAGTTGGAAAAGCAATGGTAGGCATTTACAGAGACTTACTCATAGGTATCAACAGATCCATTTAAAATTCTTGACTTTAGGATAGGATGTGCCCTGTACCCTGGCTGGATACACCACATTATAGTTCATATTACATGAAAACAAATGGTTTGGGCCATATCATTTTAGAAGGAGCCAAATGAGAATCCCAGTCCGGTAGCTGGGACTGGTAAATCAAAAACTGGCCAACATTTTCTACAGATTTTACTTTAAACAAATCCAATGAAAGAATAATGACCGTTGACAGAGCAATTATGTGTAGGAACAAGAAATGTAGAAACAACTTTTAAAGCAAACATAGCCAAAAATACTTTTTTTTGCTTATAAACGGAAAATGTTATTTTGGATTTCTTAAATGAAAAACATTGAAGCTGGTAACAGGCTTTAGAATAATACAGGAATGCAAACAATAAATGTCACAAAAAATCTGGATTTAAATGACGATCCTAGGAAATGTACCTATTAAGGCCCTTTTCCAAATCTAAGCTATTCGGTAATATAAATTGCTTGAAAGCAAAAATACAGAAATAAATCCTACTTACCAACCGGAATGTTGGAGGCAGTAACTGCTGTAGCATGTGAGGAGTGAGTAGGCATAGTCATAGTAACAATGGTGCTTGCAGGTACTTGAGTGTGGGGAGCAGAACCTAAAACACAATTCATTAGTTAACTCTAATCTGAAGATCTACATAATGATATTTGAAAAGAACAGAATTGAACTTTGTCTACTGAGCAAGATCATATGTGTGGGTCCTCCCACTCCCTTTTTAACCCCAGCAGCTAAACACACCTAAAATCAGGGCCTATTCATTTAAACCAAGAACTACAACAGAGTGCATTGTGAATTTTCAATGTGTCATAAAACTGCAATGCTGAATATTTCTATAGCACATAACGTATTGAAAAGTTGAGTTATGTTTGTGCACAGTCACTCATTGAAATAATTAGACCTTGCTTGTGGACATTTTAACACAACAACTGGTAAACCTAGTGTATCACTGCCCTTGAGATGTTGTGCAAGTGAATAATAAAAAAAGGGAGGAAATGGTGTGGATTGTAGAAGAGTCATCAAGATGTGCAACCCCATGAGTTTTCCAGAGTGAAAAGACAGAACAAAAAAAGTGGGTAATTTAAATTAAGAATTACTGGATTGATGTAGGAAAAGAAATGAATGGAGGACTAGTCTTTCACACAACTGATCTGTGTAGACGCAGAAGAAAGTGTCAAAAAGCTGAACATTCTGTTAGAGGAGTTCTCTTCTTTCATTGGCTGAGACACTTGTAATTGAGATGAAGGGGGTTATTGAATTAAGCAAGAATTCGACTGTTGAATTCTCAAACAGCGGATTCCCATAGCAAATCTGCAACAATTTTAGAGTCTTGACAATATTCCCATACTGAAATTGCGACTTTGACAAGTAGCAGTCTATTATGACCGTCTTTAGCTGGCAAGTTCACATCTTTACACAACAATTCAGACATTAGCCAATAACCCTCAAAATATCAAGAAGTGGATGAGAAAGAATAGATAATCTCCTACGTAGACTCTTACTCTCCTACATAGGAAAATAGGGAAATGCCCCACTGATTACTGAATCTCACATAAGGCAGATTAGGAGAGATAATTTCTGAAAGATAGGAGTGTTGTTCGTTTGCCAAGAGACAATGCATTCATCTATAGTACGGTGGTTCCTTGTGATGGTTGCATGAAGGTTGCAAAACCACACTGCTGTGGTAGCAAAGATATAGTGGAGAATAACACAGTACTTCTATGGACCAAGACACAAGGTACTAAGTTGGAAGAATACTAACCAGTTAGACAGTCAAATCCATGGACATCATCTGTCAGATACCTCACCAAAGATATCATTATATTTAGACTAGTACAACTATGTGGAGGTGCAGAAGGTTCTTTGCCTCTGTTGTATAATCATGACCAGAAGTATTTAAATATAGTATAGATAGAATAACATCTATGGTTGACACCAGAGACCATAAGGCAGGATAGATAGGAGATCCCTACATTTTGGGCCTCAATAGACCTTAATACTATCTTCAGGTACCGGAAGACATGTTATAATCATGATCTGACTGAACGGGCAGGTGACTCCTTGATTAATCCACAATCTGGCTAAGGATTACAATATCCTGTAGATGTTGCCACTGACAAAGATCCATAAATAAAAAGACCAGCACAGAATATAATAATTGCATCTTGGCTTTGGTGGATGGTTCTTACATGAGTGGGGACACAGGAGAGAAGAGTAGATCAGCGATGCACAGAGAAGGCACTATTCCACGTTAACGGAATGGGTAGAGTTTACTATGTGAGAGCGTATCATTTTGTGATATACTATTCATCAGCAGTCTAGACCACAATGCCATAATAACCTATGGGGTAAGGGCCCCTAGACCCCCAGAACCTTTTGACTTGAGAAACTACAATAACTCTGCTCAGTAAACAACTGCTGGGGGGTCCCAAGTCTCTTCACTGGTGCTGCAGTTTCATTTTGAGGACTCAGGTGGCTGTATGGTAAGCCAACTTGTTGCTTTAGCTTCCCTTTAACAAATCATTGTTAACATATATTGCTTAAAAATAATTTTTGCATAGAACTGCAAGCACAATCAATTTGATGGAAATTCTGATTTCACTTGCCCAAATATATCTTTAGTACAGTAGTAGCCCTATTAGAGCAAGAATTCATTCCTATAAAGTTGTAACCTTTGCCTCCATTTTATTCTGAACTAAACATACTGTACATGCTCAGTGTACTATGGCCTACTTCTGTAGGTGTTTAACAAATAGGGACTGAGGCAAAATAGGCTAAACAAAAACTCTGAATATACCGTATAGCTGTCATATACATCTAAAAGTAAAGAGCAGAAAATGAAGAACTAATCTAATGTTTAATTCTCTTTCAAACAATATATTATACTTGAATTTTAGAGTTTTTTTCTCAGTTAGACACAAACATGAATAATTGCCTCATTGTGGGTAGGGTATATTATTAATGTATTGTGATGCATGCTGCAGTTTCCACTGAATTCTCTGTTGCCATTTAGTGTACATCTGAACTAATCTATTACAGGCCTTGCACAATGTATAATTTAGAGATTTTTTATGTTAAAGGGATGAAGATGACAAACATCTTTAATCAATTCAGCAGCATACCACATGGTTTCAGCAGTCTATAACAAGAAGGGGACATTATTATAGATAAGCAGTAGAGCATGGGCATACATTATAACACTCCCTTAAAAAGATAGAGTTAAACATATCTTATATATATCTAATACAGGGCTGTATGGCATTAAGTGAAAAGCACTGTACTGCAACAGTTCTAAAGTGTTTTGCAATCTATGTAACTTTTCATTAATTGTAATTCAGGTCTTCTTATTTAAGGGAAATTTTGGCATGTATGCAAATAAGTCCCTTAAAACAAAACACCTATAAATACATGCGCACATGATTTTAACAGCAATACAGCATGCATTTAAATTTATTTTGACTAGTGCATTTTAAATGTGTTTAGTTTTAAAGGGAAGAAGTAGCAAGACCATTTATTTAATAAAACTCTTTTTTAAAGTTTTGCAGAATATGAATGGATTTAATACTTTACTGAAAATACATTCTAAAAAGGGAAATATTTGAAACATACAGCCTGGAAGGGAATACAATGTCTTAATGTCTGCACTGGGTACACAAATTTCCCTCTTTCATAGGTAATGTTGGCATGTATGTATACATTTCTGCAATATAAGCAAGTATAACTGTAAAAAGGGATGATCTTTGCAGCTATTTGGATTGAAGATAGAGTTGCTTGCCCTTCTGAAACTGAATAAAGGATAAAATAGAAGCAGATTTTCCCTTTTAGCCACTTTAGCATTGTGCTGCAGGGATTATATTGAATTGATGATCTAGACAGCATATTTCATCTTGTTATGGAACCATACGCTTCATTTATTTCATAGTAATGCCTTGACTTTCAAGTAAGGGTATTTTGCCCCAGTAACACAGTGTCAAGGACACAGGCAGGGGAGGTTACTAAAATATCACAAAATGGATGCTATGTACTGCTTTCTTGGAGTGAATTGTAAAGACTGACATCTGGATCTAGGAAAATTGAATACAGGTTGTGTCTAGGTAATTAGGCTATTATAAATTTGGCTAACCAATAAAGAGGCATTTGTTCTGAGTCTTTAGCATCCCTTTAAAGAACTTAATTTCAATAAACAAAATGCACCTTTGGTTCCAAAAATACTACAGAAGAGTACAATGAAATCCAACTATAAACAGATTATCAAGGACATAGAATCCTACTGACCTGAAGTGGTCACTGAAGGAAGAGTGTTTGTAGCAAGAATTGGAGCCACAGTTGCTGCTGCTACTGGATTACCAGTGCCAAACAAGGTCTTCTACAAGAAAAAGGAGATTTTGAATACAAGAATATTTTTTATCTTCAAATGTATTTTTTTTTTTCACATTAACAAAACCAAATAACGTAAGCTCCTTGTTAAAGGGACCTTGCTCTTTCCCAAGCCAAGTGTGTGCGCGTGTATCTATTAATCACTTCACTTCCCATATAAGGTGGTTACCCAACTATTAAAGACACCAATTTATTTTTTCTTTATACTATATACTGTAGATTCCTTTCCAAACAAATTGGTTTGTGAGAAAACCCTCAAATTATTTGGCCCAGGTATCCCATGTAGCTCTGCCCCATTACTCCCGCTAAACCCACCCATTCCCATAACAATTAGACTTGCCTGAAAACCGAGCGCCACTGGTAGTGTTACACAAATCACATTGCTAAGCTCTGCTCCAGTCATCAGGAGGGGAGGTTACAGAAGGTTACCAAAATGAATTCTGAACTTTTACGTTTTAACTTGGATACATCAATTATGTTCCATAATAAGCGATATGGAGCAGGGACCGCAATACTTTCGTATCTAATGCTTGTACCCAAAATTACAGAAAATATTTTTGAGCACTTCATTCTTGTAGAATAAATCTGTTAAAATGTTCAGCACTGAGTAGCACTATAGAAACAATAAAATGCATACAGTTACTGGCTACTTTCAGCAGGATAATGCGCCATGTCATAAAGCT
>WMED01006484.1:0-18439 GCA_019650415.1 Pipa parva
AACATTGCAGGAAAATAGGCTGAACTAGATGGACTTGTGTCTTTTTTCAGCCTTATAAACCATGTTATTAGTGATCAATATATGCTGTATAGGTACTGTATAGGTGTGTCTATCTGATATAGCGTAGGCATCATCTAAAGCAGTGGTCCCAGGTTTCTGGGTTCCCTGATCCTGAAAAGGTTTGACAGACCGGGTGGCAGGGTACTTGGGCCAAACATGTTGCTGGCCACATGCTAACTTGAGCACATGTGTAAAGTGGTAAGTAGGGAAAAAATGTCCGGGGGAGGGTACCTTTTCATGGACAACTGTCCAGTACATGTCACACACACATTTCCTGGTGCGGGAGTTTGGAAAAGCGACTTAATCAACCATCCTGCTTCAGATGAAACAACTACTGGGGATAAATATTTCTCATTAAGGTATAGTACTGCATACTGTATGTAAAGATGTAATCTGACTATAGTATCCTTTAATGTTTAAGAGGAGGTGTTACCTGAAAGAGCAGGGATGGGCAAACTACAGCCCGAAAGCCTGAATAACTATATGTGCATGCCAGCTGTACTGTGAAATGAGAAGGACTAGCTAATATGAGGCCCTGAAGCATTCTACTTTTAAGCAAACCTATGATATTAGTACATTCTGGTAACTTTTACTATAAGGTAGACTAATGGGCATTAGACCTAAAAGTATTTATATGCAGACACAGGATAATGTTTTCAGGGTGAGAAAAGCTATGGTTTCAATGGGCTTAAATATAAAACACTTCCAAACAGGTATTCTACTACAAATGTTTCTAACAAATACATACTAAAGGACATATCTGCAAACTAGGTAACTGTGACAATGGCTTTCTTTATAAGAAAAGATAGTAGGTAAAACGTTTATATCCAATAGGGTGTAATTAATTTTTTAAATGTACAGTAACACACAGAGAGAGAGCAAGATATATATTTATCTAATATGTCCCTTTCTTAATTGTGTTGTATTGCATTGATATAGTGCTGATATATTACACAACGCTTTACAGAGATTCATCATTCACTTCAGTCCCTGTCCTGTGTAGCTTACAATTTAGTTTCCCTATTCAGTCACATACACAGATGTATATTTTTGGATTGTGGGAGGAAACCCATGCAAGTGCGGGGAGAACATACAAACTCCATGTAGATGAAGTCCAGGGTGGAATTAAACCCAGAACCCAGCTGTACAAGGTGTAGTAATCTACAGTTTGCACTACTAAAGCATTTTATGACCTGATGTGTTTTTCTCTGTAACATCTTACACTAATCAGAAGGGTTGTACTTTGTTTGCTCTGTCACGAACGGCTCTGGCTGCCTTTCTAGTCGCTTACCTGGCAGCGCGGCTCATGCACGATCCTCTCCTAGGCGTACGAGCCATGTCTATACATTGCCGGCAGCACACACGCTGACAGCGCGCTCCCTCCTAACATTGTGCTGTGTACATGTTGGGAGCGCTCCCGTCACGCTAATACTCAGCGGAAGATTTAAAAGCTGGATTGCTCGGGCACTGAGCTTCCAGATAGTAACAGGCTCCTTAGATTTTTGTGAGGTGTCCTACACTGATCTTCCCTGCATTCCTTTATCATTACCTTGCCTACCTTATTAAAGTGACCTCTCCTAAAGTTGTTAAAGTAACAGTACTCCTGGTAGTTTCACATTGATTTCATCTGGTTCTCATATTTCACCAGCTTACACCTATTGGGGGTATGCTCGGGGGCCGTGACCTGGGGGTCTCTTGCTGCAAAGCCCAGTACCTCCTAGGGGAGGTTAAAGGTGAAGACCAGGGGCCTCTTAGACTCCATGCCTTGCAGTGTACCTACATCAAACCTCACGATGGTACAGAGGGTCCACTCTCTGTTTGTGACATGCTCTGGAATATGTATTTTGTATTTATCTATTTTGGGTAGTACTCCAGGGGTGTATCAACAGTGACACCTACTGGAGTTACTTAATATTGCAGTAAGGAAATATGATTATAGTTGTCATAACTAGGAGGGAAAATTCTCCTAGGTTATAAATATGAGTAAATAGGAAACAAAGTGGGCTGTATTGAGAGAGAAGAAAAGATGTAGGAGAAAAAGTGTTGCCTGACCATGTGGCCTGGGACCCAAAACTGGGATTTATTGTGTGGACTTTCTTGAGGAGAGAAAACCCTGTGTATTACCTTTTTGGAGACTGTTATTTTATATGACATGTATTGTTTCCCTTGGAAATCCGTTTAGAGTAAAAGTTGATTTGTTTTACTTTAACTACAGCCTCTGAGAATCCTTTCCCTCCTCAATCCTGAACCATCACAGCCTAAGGTAACAGGACAAATACATCCACATCTTTTATTATTTTACTTTTACTGGTTTCATTTTTTTATTTGACCTACGGTAGCTGGAGCAATCCAGGAGGCACTGTGACAAGGCTAACCCGGAGGTCATAGGCCCTGCATACTCTTGCACAGGTCATTGCAAAGGCAGTAGTGCTTAACCACTGAGCTGTCGCACTTTTAAAGTTGTTGAACTGCTTTGTGGGCAAAGGTCATATAAAATATTTTCTTTAGACTCAAATGAACACCCTAGTTGTCCATCACAATTATTGAAGACTTTCATAAATTGCCAATCATTTCAAATAAAGAAACTTGTAGACATGGAAGTGGCCATTATAACCTCCTTTCGAACATAAACTGAGTCATAATTTTAAGGTAAAGAAACCAGCACCAAAATAGTTGTCATGTCTTTATTTAAAAACATGTGGGTATTATAACTTGCTTAAAAAAAAGGCATGTTACAAAATTCCTTCATTTCATTAGATACTATAAATTCTCAGTTGTTGAGTTGTCAAGTTACATCCAGTTTCATGTTGTTGTTGGCACGGCTTCCTGCTCTGGAACTGTGGTTCAACAATAGGATTGTTCTAGAAGAGGTATACTCCTAGAGCCTTGTCAGCCTTAGCCTGGTACTGTGCATGCTTCAACAGTTTGCATTGTTGTGTAGGGATTGAATATTTTCCACTTAAATAATTTACAAAGTATTCACTTGCATAATACAATTAACATTTCAAACAACACTTTTTACATTGGAATTTCCCTTATTTTCAGTAAAGAAAATGCTTTCCGCAGGCATCAGCGTCCCATTTTGTACATTTGCTTGCTGCTAATCTCTGATATGATTTAGAAGTCAGAACAGAACTCTGACTTTTAGGATATCTTTGAAGTTCAAAATCACATCTATGCAAAGAAAGCATGGCAGAAGACCGCCACGGCCAGAAGAATAATGCCATTGATATTAACCACATTCTTCCACAGGGGTTTCTCTGAAGTATCCGTCATTTTTTCTTCCAGAGCCTTCTTTTCCTCCTCACTAAGTTTTGGAGCCTTCTTGTTGTCAAAACCACAGAACCAGTTGTACGTCTTTCTGCAGCAACCCGGCTCTTCCTCTGCATAAACAAAAATAATAGAAAGGCTATTAATATTTAGCTTGTTTTTCAAACCTAGTTTCCCAATAAACTGTTTAACAAATCGGTTTCCATCTCATTCATGTTACAGGGCAAAGTGTCTTCTTACAATCACAGGAGGCAGTCTCTGCAGATTACTAGAAAAATGTCCATTAAGAACAGAATCCATATTTCTGCTCCTACAACTTTCATCTCTGTAACTCACCTTCCTCACAATCCTCCTCTGTGTCCTCATTAATCCAGTCATTTGCATCTAGATCTTCTCGTTCTTCAGTACTGTTTCTCAAGGACCAGCACAGACGATAGAGCTAATCAAAGAAAATGTATATTGTCATTTTTTAAATTTATATGAAAATAATCCTCAGATTTACTTTTAAATGAACCATTTCTCAGACATGAATATTCCTTTATTACTGAAGAAAAGTCACTGGTAATTATATTACTCAGCACTGTCATTAATTTATTATGTATTATTACAAATAATCTTTGTAACTCACATTCTTATCAGGTATGGGTTTGGTCATAAACGATACAACCAAGACAATGATGGAGGTTGCTGCAAAAAGGATAATGGCGAAATACAGATAGTGTACACCACAGATGATTTGGGGGCAGTTGCTGGGTTGTGCACAGCTTCCAGTTCCATAGGCAAATTCTGTGATCATCCTTGAAAGGCCAATGAAGAGTCCTATGATTAACCCCCAGAATGCACCCTATGGGAAGGATACAGAAAAGTTATCATGCAAAATGTAGTAGATAAGGAAAAAGCAGCATGAAAGAATAGTGGATTAAACCATTACTATTTAATGTGATACAGAAACAGCGACATGTTGCGGGCAGAGGCCCTTTATCAAATACCTTAAAGATTACCTCTTCTTTTGACATTTAGAAATGTTATAATGTCTGTTGTCACAAATTAATCACAACCACAATAACACAATAACCACAAGCACAATATATCTGCATCAAAGAACTTGCTAGTTTAAACAAATTAATTTTTAATAGCGCAGCGCATAATACGATAGTGTAAAAAAATAAAAAATACGGCTCAATGAAAGCCGATAGTACTTAACCAGTTTCGGACACACTACCATATGACACGCATATGCTGGGTCCGGAACGCTGTGTGTCGCATTTTGGCTGGTGTATGATATGCCATGCACAAAATTCGACCACATAAGAAGTGCTGTGAACACCGAGGGAGCATTCACACTGTCGCTGGTAAGAACAATAGAAAAATACACCGGAGCGTATTTTTCTAATTTTTTTTTCTTCACACTAGCGTATGATGTGCTGAACATCATAGTGTGAAACTAGCCAAAAAGAGATAAAAGCCCAATATTCAGATGTATTAAAGGAATTGTTTGTATTTATTCATTTATATAGCACTGATATATTATGCAGTCCATAAAATTGGTTATTACAGGGTCAGACTGGCCCCCACAGAACAACAGAGTATCCTCCAATGAGTCCCAGCATTGGGGAGCCCAATAATATTTGCAGGTACCTAGTTACCTCATACAATTACATGTGGGCAATTGGCTCTTTAGTAATATCTTGAAAAACTGCTATTTTATTATGGTTTGCATGACAACTAGTAGTCTGTGGGCAGTTGTAATCACCTTCTCTAGTGGGCCCAAGATGCCTCAGTCCGACACTGGGTAATTCTTTCTGAGATGAAAGCTGAAGAGCAGATTTAATGTAAAATTATACTAAAGTGACTGCACATTTCCAATGTGTTTCTATTGTCTGTACACCAAAAACAGAATTTGGTTTGGCATCTGATTCATTTAAATTATATTGTTTTTGTCAGGTGTTTTTATTTATTTTGTCAGGTGTTTTTATTTATTTCAAAACATGGAATTTGGCGATAATAGATTTTTGATTATTAAGTACAAATATGGTCAGATTTTAATGTGTGGATAAAGATCTCGATTTGGCTAATTTTAGTTTCTAAATTTCCTGTGCCATCTAATCAGATGATGATTTTGGCAGCAACCAATCAGAATGTTTCCTTCCATTACTCTAACTGCAGTAGACCAGTAAATGTGAAATACAAACTAGTTAGTTATTATTAGTATTCTTTGAAATGCTTATGAAAAAACACATGTAGCCATTTTTTGCAGCATGCATATTGGAATGTAATTTGTGATGCAGGAAAAGCCAGTTACTTTACTTCTTAATGGGGTTCCCCATACTTTGCTTTACCTTTTGAAGCTAACTCATTTCAGGGAAATAAGTATATGCACAATATACATGCTTAACCCTTTCATAGCCAATTATTCCAAAAACTACTACTACCTAGGGGGGAATTCAGGAACCTCCAAAGTGAGGCGCGTAGTGTTCGCCTCACTTCGGAACAAGTGACATGCGCATGCTGATGTCCTGAACGCGGACATCAGCACGCGCATTAAAGGGATTCCCCTCCCGGCGAGAGCATAAGAGTCTCCTCGCCGGGAGGGGAATCCCTTTAATGCGTGTGCTGATGTCCGCGTTCAGGACGTCAGCATGTCACTTGTTCCGAAGTGAGGCGAACACTACGCGCCTCACTTCGGAGGTTCCTGAATTCCCCCCCTAGTGTTGACTGGGCAACTGGAGGAGGGATGAAGTTTTGATTGTAGTTCTGATTGGCCACTAAATATATCAGTTTTACTGACCAGTTTAACTGTTTTGGTGGAATACAATACAGGCTATATTGTAAAGTTGGTTATTTCCCTTAACTAGGTAAAGCAGAAGATAGAAAATCCTTTTAACAAATAATTAGTCTGAGTCAGAAATTCAAGCAAGAGCATTGGTTCTCTTTCTGGAACTCTGTTCTATGGTTTGTATTAGTGCATATGGACATGTATACAAAGAAATATTCACCCCTATTGAAGCATAAAAAAGGCTATAACTACAGTATACAGGTGTAGAGAACAAGGAGGAATGGGAATGCTAAATCTATTAACATGGTACAGAACAACAATAGTAGCCCACATGGTATTGCTCCATGCCCCAAAAGAAACCAAAATACAGGAAGACATAGAAAACAAATACCTTCCACACCAATCGATTTAACACACCCTATGGATACCTTAAAAATACAGACCAAAACCAGATCAACTTAGTTTAGCATCAACATCATTGGGACTGAAAATGTGGGATGAACAAGCCATGAACTGGGGCTGGGGCAGATCTCTCTCTGCTGTCAATGCTAAAATCACTACAACACATATCCCCAAACTCACACAAACTAAAATCCTTTCAACAGTTAGGTTCCCAATATCAACTACCTAAAACACACCTCTACACATACATAAGAATAACACATATACTACAAACATGGGTGTGCACAGGCCAATTCATTAGGGTGTGCCATTAAAGGAAAAAAGGCTAGGTTTACACTGGCATTTTTATCAGTGGTGTATCATCCTGCGTGCTGCCATTAGGGTGTGCCCGGGCACACCAGGCACACTCTGTGCGCATGCCTATGACTACAAACATAAATACCACAATACAAAAAAATTAAACCAAAAACAACTATGGAATGACTGTTATAACAACATAAGAAGCAACAAAATTGTATCACAGATATATAGCAACCTGAACAATGACACTAAATTTAAAAAAACCCTGCATGTGACAAGCTGGGAGAGAGACCGAGGCATAATGTTCTTGGAGAAACAGTGGTACAATTCATTCATGTCATTGCAGGGAATATCAGTGTGTAACAACCATGGGGAACAACACTGTAAACTGTTAATGAGGTGGTACTGGGTGCCCTCCAGACTACACGCAATGTCTCCCTCCATCCCAAATAAGTGCTAGAGGGACTGTATCAAAGTGGGGAATATTTTGCACATTTTCTGGCTATGCCCGAAAATAAGAAAAATATGGAAGAATATATTCAAACTAATACACAAAATAACTGAGAGACTACTCCCAACTAGTCCAGAAACAGCACTTTTATATATTTTTCCTTGGAAAACTTTGAAAACAACTAGAACAATAGCAGCTACCCATCTATTCTTGTCTACCAAACTCCTAATTGCAAAAAGCTGGAGGTCACCCAGATGTTCGGGTGCTAACCCAGATTGTATCCAAAAACATAAATCCACAGCTGCCCAAATCACAGCAGAATTAAATGTGTACTTCAACAATCCTGTTCCCACCCGAACTGTCCGTCGGGAGCTCCACATGGTCAATATACATGGTTGGGCTGCTATAGCCAAACCTTTGGTCACTTATGCCAATGCCAAACGTCAGTTTCAATGGTGCAAGGAGTGCAAATTTTGGGCTGTGGACAATGTGAAACATGTATTGTGATGAGTCCACCTTTACTGTTTTCCCCACATCCGAGAGATTTACAGTGTGGAGAAGCCTCAAAGAAACTTACCACGAATGTCCAGAGTGAAGCATGGGGGGTGGATCAGTGATGGTTTGGGCTGCCATATCATGGCATTCCCTTGGCCCAATACTTGTGCTAGATGGGTGCGTCACTGCCAAGGACTACTGAACCATTCTGGAGGACCATGTGCATCCAATGGCTCAAACATTGTATCCTGAAGGCGGCGCCGTGTATCAGGATGACAATGCACCAATACACACAGCAAGACTGGTGAAAGATTGGCTTTATGAACATGAAAGTGAAGTTGAACATCTCCCATGGCCTGCACAGCCACCAGATCTAAATATTATTGAGCCACTTTGGGGTGTTTTGGAGAAGCAAGTCAGGAAACATTTTCCTCCACCAGCATCATGTAATGACCTGGCCACTATATTGCAAGAAGAATGGCTTAAAATCCCTCTGACCACTGTGCAGGACTTGTATATGTCATTCCCAAGACAAATTGATGCTGTATTTGCTGCAAAAGGAGGCCCTACACCATACTAATTAATTATTGTGGTCTAAAACCAGGTGTTTCAGTTTCATTGTCCAACCCCTGTACAAAGTAGCTTTACTTCCAGATACTGTATGGTGTTTACTTAATAGGGTGAACTTAGTTCCACAACTGCATGATTAGCACTGAAAGCATAGAAACTGCAAACAAGTAATTTATATCATATGAGTATAGCATGATGCTTTTATGTAGATTAATGGATGATATTGACATTTCTGTAAACAGTAACGTGCCAATATTAAAGTCAAACTGATAAAAAATATGTCATTATCTTGTGCCTACTACCTTATGCACAAAATACTCACAGTAGTGATTGAGAGACTGTTTGAGGACTTGCACTTCCATTCGCCATCACCCCATTGACTACTACTAGTTTACATTAGAGAAAAATTATATATTACATGTTACTGTATCACTGGGTTGATTTTATTCCAGGGGATGGCATTTAGAATGAGTGAATGTAATATCCTAGTGAATTTGCACTGTGACACATGAGAAATGCAAAATCAGAATTCAGTCTTTAAGCAAATGCTGTGCTTATAGCATTTCAAAAAATACAGTTTTCTTTGCCCAGGGCTGAGGCGGAAGAATCAAAATACAGAGTTACAGTAGCTTCACAGGCTAAGAAAGTGCAATGTCTGGTTCATAAAAAAGTGCACAGTGATCTCTGCAAAATAGAGGTACGTTTTCTATGATTTACTGTCCCTATAACATTTCAAACTAAGTTTATCCCACCTGTCACTGGTGTTCATTTCCATGGGAAACATACCTGCTCATTCACTCTCTTGACGAAGATAGCAAGAAAGAAAACAGAAGCAATGGGTGGTCCCAGATAACTGGTAACAGACTGGGCGTAATCAAAAAGCTGACCACTCTGTGCTGATTGAAGAATTGGGATCCAAGCAATGCTCACCCCAATCAGAAAGAGAATAAAAACCCTGCAATGAAGTCATCAATCAATAAGAGGATAAGCTTTTTATTTATTAAATAGGCAAAACACAATAAAGTCAATTTATTAAACATTTATAAGTTTCTCAAGTATATAAGTTATTTAAAGAGCAGTCATCAGAATATAACATACCTTCCTGCTATCATGAGTTCCTTCTCGCTTGCCTTCCTCCGGATCTTGGTGTAAATGTCCATAGTAAATAGAGTGCTAGCGCTATTGAATATGGAAGTCAAGGAGCTCATGAGTGAAGCTAACATCACCGAAAGCATCAGACCTCGGAGACCTGAAGAAATGGATAAGGCACTTACAGAAATATTCCAAATATTCAAGTGATATATCATCAACCACAACACTGGCACCATCTCTCTCTGTACTAGTTGAATTGTGCCCATACTTTATTGATTTAATTGTATCTTGTTTAATTCATAATCATAGAACATAGTAGGTGTTTGGTCATCAAGGGAAGTTCATCAGTACAGCTTGTGGGGTAGGGCATAGGAGTGAAGAGAGGAGGCAAAACAGTGACCTGGGGTGGCACATAAGTAAATCCAACCTTGTTTTTTTCTGCAGTTTCTGTTAAGCTGTAGGTGAAGTCACAGGTTGGCTAACATTTAAAAAACACCAACCAGTGCTGAGCAATATCCACTCCTTCACTCAGACAGGGGGCTTGTTAGCTGGTTAGTTTAATAAAGGGGCAGTTTCACTAGTTATTACTAACCTCTAAGGTTAGTAGACCCATGTTAAATTTGAATAACTTCAAAGTGTTCTACTTCCCACTATCTTATGTATTTTTCCCAGTAAAACTTTTCAATAATACATGAATTTCACCAATATCAATTCAATTTCTAGTTTTCTGTATTATTATCTACACAGTTTGTTTGTATAATTCACTAACTTATCCACAAAACTCTAAATTTCATTAGTGTATTGTTGAAAACTTAGAAGGGGCTTATTCATCAAACTGAGAATACGACTGTCAAAGTGAAGTCACTTTGGTTCACTGCACTCTGATAGTCAAACTCAAATTCACCACTTTGGTGCAGTAAAGTAAAACTGCCCAGTTTGATGCAGTACACATTACTAAATTGCTGCTTCGACAGACTCCAATGCTTGATGAATAGGTGAATTACCTGTGCAAGCAAAGTGGTGTGAAGTGCTTTGTAAGTCTGCGACCATCGTAAGAATCTGAATTTGAAGCGGATACACCATAGTTTGCTGAATATTCAAATATGGGAAAGTGTCAAATGAGTGCAAGTTTGGACCTTTACACAACTGGTCGGTCTTTCATGAATAAGTTCCTGAGGGCAAACTGACTCTATTACTGATATTATTATATTATATCCTCTGTATAATAACATATGTGTCAGGTATCTTACCATCTGGCATCAGGTTTATTACCATTGTTGGGTAAGCAATATTCGTGCATCCAACCTCAGTACCACAGATTTCTTTACATTTAGAGGGTACCACACAGGCAATTTCCTCTGGTGAATAAAGCATACAGTGGTTACTCTCAAGCCTAAACACTGTGCAGATACATTACTGCCCACATATAGTGATCCTTTTACCTGTGTACAAAATACGACTGATCATTCCTGGAAACACCATGAGGAACATTGGAAGCAATTTCAGATAACCACACATTATACAGCCTGCTTTTACATGGGACATGTTTTTGGCTGACAGACACCGCTGAACGATCACCTGTGAAAAGTGAATACAATAAACTGAGACTAGTAGCACAAAAAACATAATTTTAGCTTGAATATATTTCTTAGAAAAAATCTACTGTTTTCAGAAACTTAAGCATTTAGAGCAAACAGCTCCAGTCTTTGCCTTTACAGCACTGCTGTACTGGAGAGTCACCATAATTTCCATAAGTCTTTGACTGACTGGAGCATCAACTTTATACAAATTGACACTTTTTTTCTCAGTTACTTGGGTAATAAAGCTCAGGTGATATGCTTCCAAGACCAAAGTTATGTCCTTATAAGTGGCTGGTTCTGCACAATGTCAGTCAAAGTAATTGGGAGCAGTTGGCAAGTAGAAAGTAGGTTATAAAAAAAACTGCTACAAATATGATTTATTGTTTGTTTTCCTCTTTATAATACACACACATAACCATAATGTACAGTACATAATAGTGTGATAGTGCTGCAATTGGTATTTCATATTGTTTTTATGACTTATGACATTAAGCTGTATTCTGAGCGATGAGACCTTCACAAATACTGCCACATGTGGCGGGCTTCTACCTCTATCTAAGCATCTTGTCAAATCCACTAGTTCATTTAGTACTACACACCTGGAGAAGGATGCAAACCCACCTAGGCCTATTACCACATAGCTCAGCCTTACTATTCTTGACAGGGAACACATAGGGGTAATTCACGATAGTGCGAAGTGAGGTGCGTAGTCTTCTCATCAGTGAGCGCATATCAGTCAGTGCGAAGTGAGAAGAAGTCTACGCACCTCACTTTGCACTATCATGAATTACCCCCATAATTCTTATAATACATTGTATCTGGAATATTCAGATAGACTGAATAAGGTCTGTTTCATGTTTTTTTCTTCATAGAATGGTCCAGATTAAGGTCTGCTCTTCCCTCCAAGCATCCCAATTGGTAGCAAGGTATGTACTCTTGCCTCCAAATACCTGTAGCTACACATGCAATGTTACCAAATAACTCTCACTCAAAGATTGAGGTTATTCCTTTCATGACCATTATTTAGTAAATAGTTCTAGAATATTATCATTTACTCTCTACACTCTGATTCTTCCACCAATAATATCAATGAGAGGCTAAGCTGAAATGCTTGCTTAGCAGCCACAATGCCGGTCTCTGACATAAAGACTAACTTTGCTGTCTTATTATATACTCTATTTTTTTATAAGAGGAATTTTATATCTCTACTCCTCAAAAATATATTGTGCAAATGGCTTAAAAATTAAAACATGATAAAGTATAATCAAATTAACTGTCAAATAATATGACCAGTACTTCAAAATGGTATCTAATATTACTAATATTTACTGAGTAGTTGACTATGTAATGCCACATTCACTAAACAATCTTTATCTATGATAGTTACCTGATCTGTGCACCAGTACCAAAGAGCAAGTATGGACAAACCAAAGATAAGCCCCGGCCATGGTAGATCCCCAGTGATTGGGTCTCGGAAGAGGTGAAAAGCGTCCTGTCTTGGGGTATAGCATTTCTCAGGAATTGTTATGTTGTCGTAGGATGTCAGAGTAGGGATGGAATTCATATATTTTTCCACAAAGTTATCATATCCTCCAACCTCGTTAAATGCTGTAAAAGTAGAGGGTGGCAGAGAGTCATGCTTACAGTGTCTGATCTGGCATCACAAGTACAATGCTCTAATATTTGCAGTAATGGGGAAACTAGTATTCATTTTAGGTGCAGTTGGATGTAACAGTAAAATTACTGGATTAATGTGAACTAAGAGTGCGCTATCAGAAAAGCAGTGAAATGAGAAGGGTCTCTAGGGATGTAGGAAATAGGAGAAACAGAAATGTTGCTCATTAGTTGCTATTTAATGTATCAAATTCACTTATTTCTTTGGATTATCTTACCAAATCCCATGAGGATGAAGGATCCCACCAACATAATGACTGTTTGTAATGTATCTGTGTAAATGACAGCAGCAAGACCCCCTAGAGAGGGAAAAGCAAGATTTCAGTGAGAAGCAGCACTTGTGGGAAGGAAAACCTTGGGATTACCAGATACCGCCTGTCAAGGGACTAAAGAATAAAATCTGCCAACATACAGGCTACATTGCCTATTGGCTGTTTCCTTTTTTTGAACAAATTAGCAGACAGTTTTTTCCATTTTTGGAACCAAAATCCATTTGTTGGCACAATCCGGTATTGGAGAGTGGCATATAATGTTGCACCAGACAAAATCAAAGCATTTACAATCATTTACCAGACTAAACTCAATGAATTTGATCATAATCAATAACATTAAACTATATAGTGACTATGTAGATAACCGGAGAGATCATTGTCAGCTTTACAAATTGATCCAATGCATAGATACTGTTACTGAAGAGATATCATCAAGTTCAGCCACTCCACAATATATAACTGGACTAGTCAATTCCAGCTAAAATAAATATCTTTCAGTCTGAGCTGAACACCTAAGCCAAGTCAGGGGAGCAGACAACTAGGCAATAGTGTATCTAGAGGTTACACGGGTTACTGTATTTTGGAGACAATGGTTCCTGAGGAATGGAGAGTAAGTCCCCAAAACATTATGGGGGTTATTAATTGAAGTCTGAATTGTTGTGTATAGGTGCGAATTCACCAGATAAAGACAGTCGCAATAGGCTGCTACTGTTGCAGTCGTGTCTTTATAGTGAGAATATTGTTGCAGTTGTGACTTTATTATGGGAAATTTGTCATAATCTTAACTTTAAAAAATTGTTGTGACTTTACAATGGGGAAATTGTAGTGGATTTACTATGGGAATTCGCACCTTAGTGAATAAACCCCTATGTTCGGAATAAATATATCTTTTACAAAAGGGGTAGTGGATATGACTGATCCAATCAGATTTCCCTAATCAATATCCTAGCAATGGCAACATACTTAGGTCATGGGAATCTTTAATTCCAAGACAAACACTTTTATGCTAAGGCACCATCTGGTATTTTATTATTCAGTTAAAGTTGCAAGAAAATTAGGCAGCAACTGCAACAAAATACACACTATTCTTTTCAATGGTCTACCAATTGTGACTAATTTGTGTATTTCCAAAAGTTGTAAACCCTGACAAAGTATGTCCATGATCAAGCTGTTCCCTGGATTTCCATTAAATATTTAGGACTCACTTTAAAGGGTCAATTTAAACATTATTGATAATATCAAAAAAAGGTGTGGTTAATACGTTTGTACACAATATACAGAAAATTGTTTTACAAATAACACTTAAAGGGCCAGTAACACCAGAAAAATTAAAATTCCTATTTGGACTGGCATGGCAATCATTAAAATATCACACATCATTTTAAATATCATACTTTCTAGATAACACTTCAGATTTTGTAAACAAAGATTGTATATATATTAATTGTAAGTCATTTTTAGGCATTTTATTTTTTTGTTACTGTCTTTTATATAAGGTCCAACTATGGCCCAGTTTCAGTGGCATAACCATTGGGGTTGCGATGGTCAATCCACTTCCAAGTGGAGTCTTGGCCACGACTGTTGTAACACCTATAGGAAGGCAACACGTTCCTGGCTCTTGGTTCCCAGTAAGTGAACTTTTTTGGGGTCTGGAGGGCAGAGAAATGGGTGCTGCTGTGGGGGGAGGGGGTCCTGGTGCCAATCCTGTAATTCTGCCCCTGCCCTACATTGTAGTGAGAATGAAACATTTGATATTAATTCACAAGGGGAATATTACTGAAACAACGGATCCAGGTAGAGTATTAAATATCCCTTCTGAAGCAGTTTTTGCCATGGGCCGTTTAACGCTGTTTAAGAACTGTGCTTCTAGGATACCGTGTTTTCAAAAAGGGATCAGAAGAAGGTAAAATGCAGTCCCCCTCCCCCAGCTAAGTGTGTGACCTTTGTGTTCATGCAACAATCAATTCTTTTATGATCAGTTAATGTGCCTATGATTGTGGCTCAGGTCATGTGGAAATCTTCTTTATCACTCATCATTCAGGCTAACACCCATATTAGTAAATTGTTTGCACAAATTTCCTAGATACAGATTTTTTTTCCTAGTAACATTTTCAGTAATTACTGTGTAGGTTGACAAGAAGCAAAGAACAGTGGGGTGTAAAACAAAGAAAAAACAAGCACTCTTTTATGTGACGTAGACAATGATGTTAGTTTTTACTCTGCTTTTTTCTAGCACCAGAAATGCATGTTTTTGTGTTTTATATATATATATATATATATATATATATATTACTTATTATTATTTATAAAGCATCCCTGGTCCAGGAAGGTGAAGGTTTAGCCAGTAATCTCCAGGGTAATAGGATCTCCTCTATAGTAACGTTCATGACATTAAAATGGATGCCTCGGTTTTGTGCTTACTGATGACCTTACCAAATTTCTATGGTTTAATAGCTATGTCTGGAAGTCAAGACAAATGTGTCTGAGCAAAGTGAGTATCAACAGGGCAGCACCAACAAGCACTCCCACCTTGTCTCTTCCCTTGGAAGTACAGACCTGGTCCCAGCCACAACCACTGCAAGCCCTGTAGTTACTCTCCAGGGCATGGAACTCTGCAAACTTTTAGGCCCTTATTCACCAATGTGCGAAGTGAGCCGCGATGTGTTCGACTCACTTCACACTTGGTGTTATGCGCATGCTGATGTCCTGTGCACGGACATCAGCATGCGCATTAAAGGGATTCCCCTCCCGGCGAGAGCACTCAAGTCTCCTCGCCGGGAGGGGAATCCCTTTAATGTGCATGCTGATGTCCGCGCACAGGACATCAGCATGCGCATAACACCATGTGCGAAGTGAGTCGAACACTATGCGGCTCACTTCGCACATTGGTGAATAAGGGCCTTAGTAGGGATTGACTTGTGCTGTGTGTCAGACTGAGTGCAGAAAGGTGTCACTATCCTGAATTTACCATCTTGTTTATTAAATGAACATTTTTGAGCTCAGATTCCACTGTTTACCACTGTAAATATTCAAATCTCATTTGTTATAGAAAACATTGCACTGTTTCTCTGTCATTGAATATATGCAATTCTTTACAAAAATATATATTCCAAATACTAATGGTTTTGTTTTTGCTGCATTTCAACCCGACTCCTGCTTTAAGCTTTGTGTTAATTAATGACAAATTATGTAAAGTAAGGTTTACCTGTCACTGTGTATAGAGCAGTGATAAGAAGCAGCATGACAATGGCTATGTATATATTGATCCCCATGGCCAGCTGTATAAAGATGGCTCCAGAGAACATGTCAGTCTGAAAAAAAGAGAGATAATTAGAAAAGGTGCCAATGTTATTGACATTCAAGGCTATATTTACATCTCAGGAGCATACAAGCACAGAATGTTTGCCTTAGGCTATACCCACTAGCTGGCCACAGTTTTAGAGGAAAGTAATAGACTAAGTTGGTTATTCAGCAAGCTCCGAAGTGTTTAATAATAACAAATTTAAATTTATGAACTCGATTGTTTTTTTTCCTGGGCATGACCCTGGCATAGACAGTATATCTTGTACACATGAAGTTAGACAACATACAGTATGTTACACTGACAATTAAAGCAGTGCAGAATAGAGGAGAGTGTTACTGGAATGATTAGAAGTATCTGCATATAAGAAGTTTAAAAGCACTTTTCTGTTGGCATTAGAGCTATAGAGGGTGTGCTGGGGCTGTCAAAGTCCTTTTCATGATTATGTTGGTAATGGTGGTTTTTCAAATGACTTGGTTTGATTGGTTTTTCCAGTAAAGCATCGGTGAAAGTGGGAGCTGAATCATCAGATATCACAATTAGGGACATTTGGTTAGACACTTACAGAAATCTTGGTGAAGACATAAAGAAGCAGAGAGAGCACAGACAGGTAAATTCGTATCCGATCTCCTCCAAAACGTTTTCTCAGATATTCTGGCATTGTCACCACCTGCACAAAAAAACCTAGAAATGTACTCAAGCCTAATGGTGCAGGGACTGAAATCAGTATTCATAGACCTACACAGGGACAGTGTCTAGGTGTAGCATTAGGGCAGGCTGAGACAGATACACACTGTAACAGTTACACAAACCTAGGATAACACTTACTGGTGTATCATAACGATGGAGAATCTGAGGGATATCTAATGGCTCTTTAACCACTATTACAGCTTTGTATAACCCTATGTCTCCTGCATATTGCACACTTCCCTAGACTTTATATTCACATTGTAAATTGGACTTGGCCGATTTACTGCATTCATTGCAGTTCCAATAATGGGATGAGAGCATCAACAATCATAGAAAACAGCATCCAAAAAGCTTCCATAACATCTCAATAGTCATAATTACCACAGAGCTCTAAAAGGGTAAATAAACATCCATTTTTGCTGCCACTATTTCCTGGTGAACATCACTGCGCACAACATGTAAAAATAATATATAAAGTAAATGAAGAAAATCAGCCCTGGCGTATACTATATTAAATATTCATTCTTTGTGGATGCATATTAAGAGATTCTTTAAGCAGATAACATTTGAATCCCAAAGACATATATACTTGCTAAGAGTTGTTGTCCAAGATTATCCAAAAGCTCTACTCACCCCAGCTTTTACATAGATTGGTACAAACAGCCAGCCAAGGATCACAACCATAACCAGTGCCTAGAAAAAGGATGTTTAAGGAATAAGAATCAGAACAGCTGACTTTAATACATTAGCCCACAGATATTTAGGATTCTCAAATCATTTATACCATCTTCCCTTATGACCTATGAAAAGTTATGGGACCTGCCCACATGGTAGAACTCAGAACTTTGCTTAGTTGAGCAGCAATTCAAGTGATTTTTCAATTCATGGAAAATTCCTCCTATACTCATTTTAAAATTTGTATTGGATGGGAAATGTTTTCAAAAGTATAAAAATAAGTTCCCCCTCAGGTTTCAACATGATCCTCCATGAGAAACTGTTACGCATTGTATTTAGATTATACACAGATCAGAATGTAAAGATATGTCAAGGTGGACCTGTGCCTTTGTAGGCCTTCCAATTTACATAGCAGCTAATCTCCCTTCTACATGATTCATTCTCCTAGGCTGTGCGGTGATCACTGTCCAGTACTCTCTGCTTTTAAAGATTTTGCTTTTAATGTTGGCTCAATAAAGGAAAAGATTTTTTACTTCATTTGGAGTTCCGGAGGTTTGTTACTATTTTATGCTATATTTTTGAGTCATCTGCCTCCCTCCTGAGCACCCGGTTGACTGTGCATTTTTCACTCAGGGGATTAGAGTGGCCATTGACATATTGCAACCGCTGGGTTAGAGCCTAACAAATCAACAAAAAGAATTAGGGGGTTATTGGTTAAAGTCTGTAGAGTTGTGCAGCATATTAGCCTATACTCTCTTGTCTTTGGTTATAGTTTGAGTGGGGAATTTAGGAAGCTCCGAAGTGAGGCGCGTAGTGTTCGCCTCACTTCGG
>WMED01006485.1:0-18436 GCA_019650415.1 Pipa parva
TTTGTCCCTCCCATCGGACTCTCAGCTTCTCTGGGAGTCTATGGGGCATTGGGCTGGCCTAGAAGCTCAGCTTTTGCATGCTGATTGGATGATCTGTCTGAGGATGAATTCCTTTTGATTGACAGTGAAATGAGCAAATCAGCAATTTTTCATTCTGATTTGCAAAAACCTTTTTTTTTCGTTCCGAGTAACAAGCTGCACATAATGTCAGTGTGAATGTTGTGGATAGGATTTTGGTAAAGCCATTTGATAGTCTTCCCTATGAAGAAAAATTTAGAGTTAAACAGCAGGGCAGATCAGCTACTCAGGTTAATTTGGTACAAAAGGTGGGGAAAAGTAACAGGTCTTTTCAGCTGTCCTGGTATGACAAAGTGAGCTTCCCCTCTGCTATCAGTAAAGATAAAAGGAGTCCAAAAGCATTAAACTTAATGACTTAAATTTTTTAATAATAATAAAGGTAACACAAACATAAATCATACATTACTAATTTGAGGTAATACCATACACAGCTGTAAAAAGCAATCAATATAAGTTTACATTCTACCCAGAGCACTTTCCACTTCAACCCCATTCTTGCCTTTGCTGCAGATCACACCCATCGAGGCATTGACCCTACTGTGCTACATTTTGGAGTTACAGATGTAGACATTCTTGTTTGAGCTCTTATTTGTTACCCCTGAGCGGAGCTAAAATCAATCACCTTTTTGCACAACTGTCTGTTTAAAGAGGAAATTTTAGTGACACTCCTTGATTGGACCAGACATAGGCACTCCCCAGATTACCCAAATTACCCAGACATGGTAATCACTGTGTCACTGTGTGACATCCTAAGCTCTACCCACTCTTCCAACTTAAACCATAGTATAGCATCCCAAAATGAACAAAACAGTGAGTTCATTGAGCACATTTACATTTAGTAGGATATATTCTATACAATCAGAAAACAATAGTGACTTAGAAAGAGAAAGGGCTTTATCGGAGAATTAACAGGTTACCACTGCCAATGTACTGTGGTCAGCATTAATATACAGAGAACAATATATTATTTATATAATACACTTGAGCTTTCAGAAGGGATATTCTTAGATTTTCATTAAATGGAATGAGTCCAAGACTGTAAAATCAATCTGTCAAAAACAGGAAACTTCCTAGCAAATTTAAGGTTATTTCTTTAAATATATATATTAGTTTGTAGAAGATCACAGTAGAATGCTTCAATAAGACCCTACCTATCTATGTATAGCAGCAGTGGTGAACCTATGGCAGGACATGCAGAGCCCTCTCTGTGGGCACACGTGCCATCACCACCACTGGTATTCCTGATTCCTCCAGGGAGTGGTCTTTCAATGCAGGCTACAGATCCAACACGACCTGATCCCTGGGGAGCGCTCCTTTCCTGACACAGGCATGATGACATAACTCATCAGCGCCTGCACTTCAGAGAAGGAGCTGGTGAATGATGTCACCTTTTTTGCACTCAGTGCCAAAAAAGGTTCATCATCATTGATCTATACATTTATCTATATATACATCCATCTGGATGTGAGGATATTAATAAACTATCTGTATTTTTCACACAATTATGCATTGCCCCTTTAATAATTTCATATCCTCCACCAGAATATATTTAGTGGTTTTTAGGCCCGCCTATTAGCTGATGACTCTAGGTATGCTTTAGGAACATTTTTTAAATTACACAATGTAAGAGGACCTTTATTATATAAGGGGAAGTGCAGGTGATGGTGTGTGTGTGCGTGTGTGTGTGGGGGGGTGCTTCCTAGGCCTCATGGGATGTTGTGAGGAACTATAGCTGCTGAGAGGCAAGCATGGCTTTAGATGTAAAGAATTCCTAGGTGGATCATACATAAGGGTCCCAACGTGGTTCTGGCTGAAAGAAAAAAATAAGAAGACCCCTAGTTTTGTGCAATCAGCAGAATTGCACACCTAGTTATTGTTTTGTTTTTTTTTATTACCTTTTATTTATAAAGCAGCTATAAACTATACAGCACACTACAAATGAAATAAGAAAGACGAGAACTAACAATGAATAGCGTAATAAGACACAAAATGATAATGGACCCTGGTCATGAGGATTGTAGCCACTTTAGCACATGTTCAGAGAAGAGCAGCTCCTTACCAATGCACTGATTGCCTAAAAGGAGTTCATAACCCTACATGATAGTCTAGTCACAGCTGCTCACTTTAAGCCTCATATTGTACATCATATGCTTGCTGCTCGGCAAGTTGTGGTAGACTTGGGTATGCAGTTCTACTGTACAGAATAATGCATCCACCCCACACACACTATGGGGTGAACACTCGTAGACATTCATTTTTTGTCAGCTGGAACCTAAAACAGGTAGAGCACATTTAGTGGTGGAAGAATATACAGAATTACATTAAAGACTCATTAGCAACAAAAATTATAATTTACAGTCACATCCAGCAAAGACAACCCTCTAGATTCTCTATACACAACTTAAATGCCAAAAGCAAAGGATTATCTGCAAATTTGGCTGCACACACAGTACCATTTAAACAGTCCTCCTAGTGGGCAGATCAGCTTTTGACATGATTACTTTTGTTATAATAGCATGTGTTCCTGCAGGGCTTGAAATAATAATTTATTCACAGTCTCTGCCTCTGTATGAGTGTTTTTGAGTTTTGCTAACTTTATATAATGCTTGTGTTACTCGGCAGTGTGGAAAATGTATATTTATTATAACTAACGGTATACTGTAACTGAAAATAGAAGCTGATTTGAGTAGTTTTTTTTTTCCAGGCCACAAAAATGTGTCATTTAATTCACTGTTTCTTACATTTTTTTGTGTTCTAAAATTAACTGTTAGTGGGTGATAAAAAAAAAAACATTTTACTAAAAGGAAAGAGGTAAGGATTTAAAATTATATTTGAGAACACAATGCATGTTAGATTTTTAAAGCCAAAGAAAACGAGGTGTCCTCTCTGATGTACAAGCCACGCCTCCACCAATAAACTAAACGAGTGACCAAACTAGGAGGCAGAAGCCCTTTCTTATTTTAGCCTGAAACATGTCATGAGAAAGTTCACACTAAAGATGGTATAGTTACACTACTACTGCTTTGCTACATGCTGCTTCTGCCTCTTTGTGCACATATTAGATTTGTATTTATGCTCATATATTGCTTTTCCTATACAAAGTGGATAAAATTGTATATACATCCAAGCACATACCTATAGGCTTCTCAGCTGGCACGGATCCAATAGAACCCAAGCCCCCAGGGGCCTTGGTCCACTGCAACCCCACTGCATCTGTAGCAGTGGGGGGAGAGGGCCTGGTGCCAATCCTGCACCAGGGGAGGGGTTGGCTAGTTATGACAATGTATACATGTTTATAATATCTCTCAAAATAATTTATACTCTGGATCTTTGTTTGTGTTGTTGTTTGTGGATTGACCACAAAATATATTCATTCCATGCAGTAGTACAGCTTAATTTTTGACTTCCATTGAAATCACCGGCTGTGCTGCCCTTATTCAAACCACTGCACCAGGTGAACAGCAACTATATAATAGGGGCTTATTCATGAAAGGCAGAATAGTTACATGAAGGAATTCACATATATTCACCACTTCTCTATATTTGGGTATTCAGCAAACTCTGTGATGTGGCAAATTTGAGACCAATTCAGCAGCTTATGACACACCACTTTGTGTGCGCTCACACAGGTAATTCAACTATTCATCAAGCATAGAGGTCTGTCGGAGGAGCGATTTTGACAAAGCATATTGTGTCGCATTTGTCAGTTTTACTTCACCAGACTGAAGTGCCAAATTAGGGGGCTTATGGCAGGCTGTCCAATATTGCAACACTACGCAAGAAATAGCTTCTGATGCAGTCGCATCATTGCTATGGGAATCCTCTGTTTAGTGAATAAGGAGAATCAGAGTGTAAAGACTCGAACTGATGAGAATTCACTTCAGAAGTCGAATTCTCATTTTGAGGAATAAACCCCTATATTGGGAGAATAAAATCACTTTAAAGAGAAGAAATGTAAAGTTCTGTTTCTTGAGCAAGACAACATGCATATTTGAAGGTAAAATGCAACGCTCAGTTCTCATTACACATGATTTTGTTATCCAATATGTTCAGGTACAATTTTACATAGTTAACAGGTGTTGTATTTGGTAGTGATTATTTCATCAATTTAACTACTTATCCATGCCAGACAGTTATATTGTGCATTGAATGAAGCAATAATTTTTTACAGTAATCAAGTACATAAAGCTTTATTTTAGTACCTTCTGCATGCATGTTTCCACAAATGTAAGCCATCCTCTCTATTGCAAATAAGAATCCTCATAAAGAGATTTGTGCTGGCTTTATCACCAAGAGAAGCCAGTGTACAGCTACAAATGCACCTTTATCAGGCCCTTGAGATTACAAACTGCTGAATTATTAATGAGCAATCTGCAGCTATACAGATTTCTTTATTATTGCAGGAAGAAAAATCTACTTGCAAACAGCTCATTTACAAAGTTTCTGTGGAGGAACTAAGAGGATGAGGTCTATGTTCATTAAAGATAGAAGCAGAATGTTTTTCTGGATGAGGCAATCAAAATGGAAGCTTTCAGAATGCTTAGAAATGTGCTGCATTGCAATTAGTTATAGGGTGAAGTTTAGTTAACATTGCTGTCACAGAACAGCTGTGGCATTGCAGAAGGCAGTAATTGCCCCCTGACCCTATCAAAGTGGGAGTTATCAGTGCTGCCAGTAATAAATTGGACTGTATGCCAGCATATTACAAGTATGATGTAATAGAGTTACATTTCATTCATGATTAATCGCTTTTTTTACTATATGGAAAGTGATAGAAGGATAATTTAATAACATACTTAGGACCCCTTCTGTGCTTTAACTGTTCCATTACCATTTCATATGGAAAACACTAATGGTCTTTTATATTGTAAAGCAATGCAGTACAGAATCATTTACATTCCTATACTAAATGTAAATGCTCTTACTGTTTTGGAACATTGGTGCTGATTTACCAAGTTTACTCCTGATATCACAAGGTATGATAGACGTCATTGTTGAGCCCAGCTCCAGTAAATTGTGAGAAGGTTAATTCTATTTGGTTCTCCCCCAGGGAGATGGTAAGAGACAAGTCATATAGCAGAATACATTTCAATGTTAACAAAAAACACACTAGACAAATATTGTCTCCTGAGGAAGCCGCAAATACGTTTTAAAGCGGCGAAAGGCGTTGAGACTCAAAACCATGTCAAGACAGAAATAAAGGGAGTTATTGACTAAAGCCCGAATTGTTGTGTAAAGAAGTGAATTCTCCAGCTAAAGACAGTCACAATAGACTGCTACTGTCACAGTCTTGACTTCATTATGGGAATATTGTCTCTGCCGCAACTTTACTATGGGAATATTATCACTTTAAAATTGTCGCGGATTGCTATGGGAATCCACTGTTTGAGAAATCGACCTTTGAATTTTTACTTTAGTCAATAACTCCCAAAGTGTTTGACTGTGACCACATTTTTAACACATATTAAAAAAACACCACAGAAGCTATTCTATATGATTGTATTTAATTCACATGGAAATTAGAGAAGAATTATAGAAAGTACAGTGGCAATTTACAGAATGCAATTGAATCTATGAGATAGAGAATTATATCCAGAAAAGAAACTTAGCTGATCATTTTAAAAAGGAGTGAACAAACTGTACTGCTGCTCGATTAGCTTTCATCTCACAATCCTATACCATAACATACCGAGACATAGGGTCGTGAGATGAAAGCTGATCAAGCATCACTTTGCGTGCGCGTGCACATAGGTACTTCTACTATTGGCTAAGCGGAGGAGTGGTGCGAATGTGCGAATGCGACTAGATGAACTGCTCTGAATTCACCTGTTTGACATCAGGGGGTTGATATCAGGGTTCTAGTGTTGTGTAAGGCAAATATTCATTCAAAAGTGACAATGGCAACTGTGACTGAGTGTCAACATGAACTAGGGACAAGGTAACATAGAAATAGAATATTCACAGAATACAGAGAGTGGGATATGACTGAGACTGACATTACTGCTCTTCATTTGTTGAATTTGCCTCAATCCATATGACTTCTCATCCTGATTGACTATGCTACACTACGCATCCGCCAGAAATCACCGCTGTCTGCCTGTTTGGCAAGTATATTCTCCACTTAGTCAATCCTAAGGAGCAAATTTGTGTCTGTTTTTTGGCAATGCGACTCAAATTGTAGCAAGGTGAAATCAACAAGTGAATTTCGACTTTAGTCAGTGAGGCCCTGAATCTTTACTGATAGCAGCCATGTTGTTAAATAGCCTTCACCCAATCCCTTTGTTTGCCATAATGCTTTAGATAATATTTATTTAGGAATTGTGCCTTTAAGCCTAACATTTAAAACTAAATAGCTAAATATCATAGATTATAAATATAAATATAGCCACATTTCCATTTTTTGTGTTACTGGGTTCTGTTACTTTTAAGACTGCCAGACTCCTCCATTTCTTTAAAAAAGGATTTTTCTTCTTTTTTTTTAAAGGACTGGGTACTCCATTTTACACCTAGACGTAGACATGGCACAAACAGTAGAGCGAGACAGTCTTGACTCTGCAGTGGCAGCATTACACTAGTTCTTTGTTTCACTGTGAACTGGAGAACTTAGCCAGATGCAGGTTAAGCCTGACTAAATAGGCTGATTTAGCTATGTACAGGCTAGCTGGCTTTTATACACCAAGCATCTCTAAAATCTCCATACTACAGAACTGCAAGGAATCCAGTGCTGTCTACAGTATGTATCTAAGACATTTAAAAACCATCCCTGCACTTTTTTATTAAAGGTATATTAAAGGTACCATATTTGTTTCTAAATAAATGTGAGGCAGCTCCTAAATGCAGTCAAATGTTCTTATGTTTGATTTGAAGAGAATCCAGTATTGCTTTATTCCAGTGGGGGATGCTGGTCTTTCAAGGAGGGGAAGCTTAATTTCGACCTACATCATAAAATGTGTCGGTTTATTTATATGTAAATTCTACCCTCCTTTCCTTTTCAAGAAAATGATCTGTGACCCAGTTGTACCAACAAGGCGTCTTTTCCAGGGACTAGACTACACTACACCAAAAGATTGCTGATTCGCCCATTTCGCTGTCAATCAAAAAGGGATTCAGCTTCAGACAGATCATCCAATCATCATGCAGAAGCTGAACGTCCGGGCCAGCCCACTGCCCCATAGACCCCAAGAGACGCTGAGTGTCTGATGGGTGGGACAAAGCCCAGCATTTATCCAATGACTCGTCTTATTTCGCTGCACTTTTTGCTTCGCTATTGAACTCTGTGGACGCTCAGGGGGTTATTCACTAAGGTGCGAATTTGACTGTTGAATTCGCAAACAGCGAATTCCCATAGCAAATCCACTACAATTTCCCCATTGTAAAGTCGCAACAATTTTCCCATAATAAAGTCACGACAATTTTCCCATAATATATTCTCATTATAAAGCCGTGACTGCGACAGTAGCAGCCTATTGTGACTATCTTTATCTGTTGAATTTGCACCTATACGCAACAATTCGGACTTTAGTGAATAATCCCCTAAATGTCCACACTGTTTAAAGCACTGTGAAGCTGCGGGAATGAGTGAGAGGAAAGCCGCGTCATTACTAATGTTAAAAAGCTGATTCTGAACAAAAGTTGAGCACATTTTAGTGCATATTTAATCAATGACATGTACACACAACAGTATATATTTGATCACTTATTCTTTTACATTTTAGGGGAAGCTGAGCTTCCCTTGCAGTCTTAGAGCAATCGCCACTGCTTTATTCCTAATTAATGTTACGTCAATGCTAGATTTATATATCTTGAGTTTTCAGTCATTCTATTTTGTTTCAGTCCCTAATGAGGGTACACCAACAGGAGCCAAGGCACAATGAACATGAGTAGTGTCTACAGAACAGAAAAAAGTTGTCATTCTGATAACTTCATAGGCATCAATCAGTAGTTTCACAGGGCTACTACTGTACTACTGTACATTAGGGTGTGTTCTGTAGTCTCTGTGCATAAGGGTTAACATTTCCAGTCTAAATATATTTGAGGTTTTAATTCTTTTTTAATGTCTTTTTCCAAACAGAGTCTACCGTGTGGTCTCTATGAAGTTTCCTGGATAAGGAGCTTATATACTAGTTCTGCATTCACATATGCACAGCGGCTGTTAGACTAGCCCAGCGGTTGGCAATGTGCAGCTATCGAGCCACATGCGGCTCTTCAGCGAACACTTTAAAGGTACTTCGGAGAGACGACTCGAGTGGTCGCGAGATGAGCCGAAGTACCTTTAAAGCATTCGCTGATCTCGGAGTGCAGGAGACCAGTGAGCGCGTACCCGACTCGGTGAAGTGATGAGAAGCTTCACAAGGTAAGTTCGATCATTCCTGAATTACCCCCTTAATGTGAAAAAAAAAGGTCCTTACCCTGGTCATACCTAGGAAGCTACAGTAGAAGGGTCTTATTGACTAAAGTCTGAATAGTCGAATAAAGCTATGAATTCGCATCTATTCAGAACTTTCACATGTTCATATATTGACTACACTCTGTGGTGAATATGCGACCAATTCGGACATCTACAATAGTCACAAACTTATGTATCACTTTACATCACTTTGCGTGTGCATACATGGGTACTTCTACTGTTGACTAAGCTATGGAGTGTGTGGAAGGAGCGAATGCGACTAGGTGAACTGCTCCTAATTCCCCTGTTTGACTTCTCCGCTTCAGACTGGTGAATAGGGGGGTTGGTGGCAGGGCTTCAGTGTGGTATAAGGCGACTATTCAAAAGTGACAATGGTGACTGCAATTAAATGACAACATGACCTAGGGACAAGGTGACATAGAAATAGATAGAATATTTACAGAATACAGTTAGTGGGATATGATGAGACTGACATCACTGTACTTCATTTGTCTAATTCTCCTCACTCCATATGACTTCTCATCCTACTTCTAACGACTGACTACACTACACTACGAATCTGAAAGTGATCATCACTGTCTGCTTGTTTGTCAAGGCTATTTGCTGCTTAGTCACTGATGAGAAGTGAATTTGCGTCTATTTTGGCGAGGCGACTCAAATTGCAGCAAGGTGAATTTGGACTTTAGGCAATGAAGCCCTGAATCTTTACTTTGGTTAGAACAATCACATCTGCAAATATTGACCTCCAGTGGGTACTGTGTTTGACTGCTGGATCTCTCCATCTGTATCCATCTTAAATTATAAGGTATAGGGCCTGCTGTTGTCACATATAGATATTACAGGGTTATTGCCAGATACTCAATTGATAATGCATATGTATCAAATGAAAATATAGTGTATTAGATGTAGTATCAAACAGAATAGTGTAGCTTCAATAATATCCATTTTTCTGAATGGCATTTTAGATCCCTTTTGTTAGTGTGTATAAACATTAAAATAGTCCCCAAAGGCAATATAATATTACCACTGTCACAATGTTTATACCTATTTTAATCCCATGTTCATGTAACAGTATAGTTTACTGTGATGACTAATAACTTGTGCTTCACTTCTTCTAGTATAGCTAAGAAAACCCTGTTATTATATTCAGCCAGCTTTGTAGTTTCATAGGGAATGAATGACAGGGAAAATCTAAACATGTTATTTGTAGGCTATTCAATAAATGGAAGGTATCACCAGTAGATTTGGTAGGAGAAAACAGAGCAACGTACTATATTTAAACTTTAAATGGATGAATGAATTATACCATCCACTGTTTTATCTCTGATTCTGTGACTGGACCGGATTATCACACATTATGATATTGAGCCAAACTAAAGTGATAGGGGCCTGTCAGCCTTTGATAATTCATCTTCTTATGCAGAAATACTAGATGCATTCTGACATATACTGGAGTCACAGCACAAGGGTTCCTTCACAAACATCAGTAACTACATTTCTGAATGAAATCACTCAGCTACTGAATATTGTATGAAAATCACTTTTTTTTTTAAATATGGGACTGAAGAATGAGTTGAAATTAAAAAAGGGTTCCCTACAGGCTCCTCTTTTAAAATTCAATTTAAATACCTTTTGTCATTGATTAGTCACCAGTTATCTGAGTGCTCATTTGTATGATAAAAAAGAGCACCTAAACACGATTTATGTAATTGAACATATTTCTTTACAACAGTGTTACTCAATGAATCAAGTAAATAGAAATCTGATGAGCAATTCCATGTCATGGTGTTATACAACTAGCATTTCCTTTAGAAAAAAAAAGACCAGTTATGGTTTTGTAACAACAAGGACAAGGATAAACTAAAAGATCATAAAAAAGCTAAAAATATATCCACCAATTTTCAACAATGAATAATGTTTCCAAGAATTGCTTTGTCATTTGGGTTTGAGAGGACATGAATTAATATACAGAGTGGTCCAAAGGACTCTTGAATAAATGGAAAATGGTGGTAGGAAAAGCCATCCTGTGTGTGACTTTCAAAATGGCCACTGTGTTGGATACAGCCCCATGTAAATTTGTCAATTTCCCATTAGCAACATGCTGCACACAAGATGTCCCCCCATGCCCAAATGACAAAACATATACAGTTCATATATATTTAGTCCCAGTACACAGATTTCTTAAATTCTTGGAAACATTATTCATTGGTGATGATATCTTTCAGCTAAAAAGTCTAACATCTAAATTATATTGAAACCAACTGTTTTTACAAAGTTGTAGTATGGGTTAAATAATAAAAACAATTTGTAGAAAAATGCTGAGAAGTTCCCATTCCCTAATGTTTTGGTTAATGTAAACAGCATCACAAAGGTTCTACTGGTGCTTTACAGTTTACTTAGCTGCAGAAACCAGGATTTCCATTGCTCAAAAGGGGTTTTTATTGACCATTATATGAAAGTTTATTGGCCATCAATCATTTTACTGACACATTAATAAGCAATACCATAGCCATACCTTCCTCAAAAAATACTAAGCACATTATTTTGAAGAGACAAAGGTGCACATGGGCTATTAGTAAGTTGTTTCCCAATTCAATAAAATCTCAAACACAACAAATCAATTTAGATGTAGCATAGCAGAATAAAGCTACTGCTATATTTTTAAAGATATCAGCATTTTTGTGACAAATCTTCCCTGCTTTTTACAGAAAAACTTTAAATTTACTGACAGTTGTAAATCCTGGTTAAAACACTAGAAAATTGTGTACCGGTAATCCTAATGAATTTTTTTGGTACACTACATTTAATTAGTACTAATTTATAGCAACAACATGTGCAGTATTTAGTGGCCAGTTCTTACTTGACATGCTCCAACCGAACAAGATTTCGGTGAGCATGACTACCGGAGAACATTAATTAAATAACCAACTGTCAGGGTTCATTTGATAAAGACAAAAACTGCTTCCCCTAGTCATGTTGCATGTTGGATCTGTGATTAGGATGATGTTGTTGCCATGGAAGTCTGAAGACATCATTAAGTAGAAACCACAGTGGATGTGTGATTACACTACATGGTCATGGGCCATGGTTCTGGCCATATTCATACTTTTGTGACTGTGTGTCTGTGTCAGGTAACTTTGAATATTAAATGGACACCCAACCATTGACAACATACCATCTGTTTTTGTAAAACTTGCTGTGCATGTTTAAATGAACATAGCACTGTTCAAATGTGACCTACATTTTTTTGAAATATGTGATGCAGAGTAGATCTCCTCAGAAGTCTCTGTAATTGCTCCTCTCATCTCCTAAACCCTGTACTCTGACAATATTGAATGTAACTAAGCAGAGAACTTGTGTTTATTCCACAGAGCACATTGCACCCAAGTAATAATTTTGAAATATTATATAAATTGCACACTCAGTGAAGGTTTGAACAGAGAGGAGAGAATGGAAGCATATAAATAAGTATGTAGGTTATAGCAGAATAACAAAATGAACAAAATAATGACAATATATTAAAACTGTTTGCTTTAGGAGAAATAATGAAACACAAAAAATGGATATCGGCTTTCAACCCCCTTTAATGATTAATCTAATATTTGACAAAGCAATATTATCAGTAACATTTCAAAGAAAAATTCCTTCAGTTGGACAAATTTGTTGATTTACATTGTTCATTATTATTAGAATTACTGAAAGGAAACATGGTCTAAGATTTTCTCCAGACTTTATCTACACTGTATCCTGCCCTTCTGTGCCATTTTAGATTTGTAGGTTCAGTCATTAATTTAATACTAAGGGACTGATTGACTAATGAGTGAATTCACCTGTCAAATTCACCTCGCTACAATTCATGTCACATCTGTAAAATAGCTGCAAATTCACTTATTATTGACTAAACAGCAAATAGACTTGTCTTGTAATAACCCACAGTAACCAATCAGCAGTTAGCATTCTCTGGTACAAGGAAGCAAGGATCATTAAAAACTGCTTTTGATTGGTTGCTATAGGTTACTATGCCTCTGTAAAGTTTTCCCCATTGCTGAATACCCATGCTTGTGTTTCTGAGGGCTTCCCTATGCATGTTTAATAAACGTAACATTACAACCCTGTGAATTACAGTACTCAGGATTTGCACTTCAAAGTACATCACTTTCTTTATATTAGGAGCTGCTATAAGTCTTGTTTATGCCCCTCCCACCTCTAGTGTCCTGGACACAGACAACATTGTAATGTTTTACAGGCTGTCACATTCAACTTACCTCATTAAAGGAGGTGCGTCGCTGGAACACGGTTGGAGGTGAGTGGGGGGCATGGGGCAAGGGGGAGGTGAAATGAGGCAGGGGGGGCAGGTCAAGGGGCGGTTTGCCCAGGGCACCAATAGGGCCAGAACCACCCCTGAGTACTGCATATGTAAAGATGTAATCTGCCTATAGTTCCCCTTTAAAGTTAGAGCAGTTTGATTTTATTTCACAGTACAGGCTGCCATAATGTTACAGACTTGGAATGATACAAAATATGTGCACTGGGTTAAGGATAATATGCAGGGGTTAATTGTAAAATAATCATAACAGCAGGAAAATAAAAAATAAGAAAACTATAACAATACATTAGAAAAAAATGTTTGATTTGAGTTAAATAATGAAAAAGAAAAAAAATGTAAGAATTTCCATCTCCTTTAATTTCATACCAAACTAATTATCTATATCAAAACAACTGGCAAAATTCCATGGCATGCAATATATCAATCTATCTTTATCTACCTATTAATATGAAGTACAAATGAACCAAAAAACTGTGTCTTTTTAGCTTTTTATCCAAAACAAACAAAAAAAAAAAAAAAAAAGAGAGAGAATCATGTACAGGATTTTTATCCTTCAGAGCCAGTGATTTAAATGTTACTATAGGGGCCCCAGCTCCAAGGGGGCCTGTCCACAACAGCTGTGACCCCTCTTCTCCAGAGCAGCACCTGCCTCCTGCATCCCCCAAGACCCTGGTAAGTCTATGTATATTGGTCCATTAGGGGACAGGGCTGCCAAGAGAGAAAGGGGGCAGATGTGGCTCTCTCAAGTGCTCTCGCTGGAAGGGGAATCCCTTTAATGCGCATGCTGATGTCCGCATGCAGGACATCAGCATGCGCATAACACCATGTGCGAAGTGAGCCGAACGTTTCACGGCTCACTTCGCACTTTGGTGAATTAGGGCCTAAATCTCCCAATTGGCAGCCGCAGCTATACTTCACATCTCCCGACAAGCAGCTGCGGCTGCCAATTGGGAGATTTAAAGTTGAGCCACGGCTGCACGTAACCTCTCCCAGCTGGATGGCACTCTCTAAAAAAAAAAAGAAATGTTATGGGGTGCCCCCCTGGGCAGGCGGTGCCCCTAGCATTTGCCTATACTGCCTAATGGCAGAGCCGGCACTGTGTATACACTTTATATATGTATAGGTAATATGTGTAAACTGTGCATGAGTACACTGCCCAACTTCTTTTGCCTGCTTTCCTCTCTCACCCTCCATTGTCTCTTTCCTTTTCCCACTCACCACCTCAAAATGCCCTGTCTGTCCATCACCCTCTCCTATCTCTATTGGATGGTGTCACTTATAATTAGTTATGATTATACTGGCTATATGATTATAGGAATCCTCTCCCCTCTACACAGCAGATCATCAGTAAAGCTATACCTAGAATAAAGTTATTTCGCTCAATGTGAAAGACTGGTTATTAGGCAGACAAATGGACACATGATCAGAAATAATGGAGGTGCATATTTAGCAAAATGGAAATATGTCCGTATTTGCAGCAATTTACCACTTCTTTAAATTCATATTTAATATAGAAAGAGAGAGAGTGATAGTCATTTTGTCTCCTTTAAAAAGATCCATGTAAAAGTCATATCACATATGCCTGTTCATTAAAAAAATTGCTACAATAGGCCACTTCTGCTATGCTCAGAAAGGACTATGCATCATTTTCCTTTATTGCTGTGACAATACACTGTTTTGTGAATATGCACAATTGACTTTGCTACAATATGGGTGGATAGGTATTTAGTTAGATGAAATCACTTTGGGAGGTTAATTTACTCTTTTATGAATATGTCCCAAAGACCCCCATCTGTGTTTCCCAGTGCCTCCCATGTTTAACATTTGGGCTATAGACAAGAAATTGTATTAATGCAGCTCAGTGATTAGCAATGCTGCCTTGCAGTGCTGGGTTCAATTTCATCCTGGACTACATCTGCATGGGGTTCCTCCAGGCACTCTGGTTCTCTTCCCCAATCCAAAAACATACATCTGTGTCTGTCTATATGTGTGTGTGACTGAAAAGGGAAACTAGATTGTAAGTTCCACAGGGCAGGCACTGAAGTGAATGAGGAATCTCTGTAAAGCACTGTGTAATATATTTGCGTTATATAAATGAATAAATATAATACAATGTAACACAATGATACCCAACTTTTTTCTACCTGGGGGCCATATAAATTGAAAGCTGGTGCCGACTAATGAAATGTATATGAGTTCCACCACATAACGAACCCAGAAGTAAGGGTCTTAACAATGCAGAGAAGTGTTCCACCCAATCGTGAGATACTGCAAACAGTGTATTACTGAACTGACATCCTGTCCAGTAATAAGCTGACCAGGTCCACCCAACTGTTGCCGATTGCCTGCACTGTAGGCAGAAACTTCAAGGGCCGGATAGCACCTCGTCACGGGCCGGATATGGCCCGTGGTCTTTAGGTTGGGCATCACTGATCTAACATAACATACAAATAAAATGTACGCATATTTTCTTTAAATCTTTGCACTTAAATATTATTTGTAATTGTTTAGAGCTCAGAGGAGGCAGGAGGCAAGAAATTCTCAGTAAGTGTTAAGTAGTTTATGTTTTCTATAGGAATGCAAAAATATAAACTGGACTTTTTATTCTTAGCAGTGTCTGTAGGTTTTGCGATTCAAAATAAAAAGTGGTGGATGGATGTGTCTATTACAAGAATACCCAGCATGAATCCAAACTCCTAAACATATCCTGGGAGAAACAATGGTCATTATAAAAGAATGATAAGTAGGCAGTTAGCTTTACTGTGGACCTTTGTTCCCTTATCCTTCTAAGGGAGGAGTCTGTTTGCAAAGTACATACACCTGCTGGGTTCATGCAGGGCAAGGAGAACTAGGAATGCTGACAGATCTTAAAAAGCTTCCAATATTAACCCACTCTGGCCTCCTGAACAGATGATCTGAAAAAAAAAAAATAAGTTGTCTGTCAGGAGTTTTCTATGCTGTCTTGATATTGGAATGTAATTTTGATGACCTTTAAAGGAATTAGGAGGATATTACTGCTGTCTTCTGATTCCTTCTTTTTAAGAAACTAGCTCAGTACTATAGAAAGGATTAGGTCAAGTGAATGTAATCCGCAATGGATTTTCAGACACTGCTGTGTGACAGACATTACTGTAGGATAGGATCTCACCCTTCTTTTTTTTTTTATCTTTTAGGTATTTTATAAAAACTGGTAACAAAACAGAACTCATATATTTTTGCTTTTTTGTTTGCATCTCACTGTGTGTAAAGCCTCTCCAATAACTCCCTGAAGCACATGGGGAAAGTGATTACTAATATGTGTTTATGCAAAGCAAACTGGGATCATAATGTTAAGCCACACTTAAAGCGCTATGGTTTAATAAATAATTGACAAAAGGATTGCCCTTCCCTGCATTAGGATTCTGAATGTACCCCAGCAAATGCAGTTAGTGAGTATAGGCCTAGGAGTGCACACAGATTGTGCCTGGTGTGCTCGGGCACATCCTAATGGCAGCACGCAAGATGATACACCGCGTATAAAAATGCCAGTGTGAACCTAGCCTTAAGATTTTTTTTCTTTAGGGGCACACCCTAATGAAATGGCCTGCACACACACCTATGGTTACAGGTGGCATAGTAGCTCCAACATCTACCATTTTCCTTTTTTTATTTGCGTTCTCTATAACATCTTATTGAATTATTGTTAAGATATTTCAGTAATCTAAAAACAACCAATGCTTACTACTATCATTTCTGTTCCTGACATTGTTAAGTGGAAAAGGTCCTAATTTTCTGAAAAGCCACACCCACCTTGGAGGCTGGTGCAGATGCAGAGAGCTTGTGGTTAATGGTACTATGTCAGTGTGAACTTCCATGCAGCAAGGGGATCTATGAAACAATGCAGCCAGTGTTATGCTGATCTTAAGTTTGGAGGTAATTAATTGAAATTATCAGAACTAGCCTGTGGCTACAGGAATGTATCCAGCATTTATAGACAATTTACTATCCGTTTGTCAGAGCATTATTCACTGGCTTATGGAAAAGTTAGGTGTTTAACATTGATTTGTTAGTGTTCATTTAACATTAATTGAAACTATACTCTGCAAAAAATAAAGTGTTAAACAAAAGAATGAAAACCATGAATGGAAATAAGTAGAATTTATATTGGTAAAGTGAACAGCATCTTAGCCCTAAATCCCACACCACCGATAAACATATATGCTATCCCAATACTCTTAATAAAGGAAGATGGTTTGGCAGACTCCAGTAGTAAATGGGTTGCATGATCTCCCAGAATCAGTGGGCCGGCGACTTTTTACACCTACATCAGATCTGTAAATGTTAACTATGAATACAATGCAATGGGATAACCTTGTTCAGCCACCTTATTGCAATACGATCTTCCTAGCGAATGAATCAATTGTGGGGGTTATTCACTAAAGTCCAAATTGTTGGATATAGGTGCGAATTCGCCAGATAAACAGTCGCAATAGGCTGTTAGTGTCGCAGTCGCGTCTTTATAATGAGAATATGGTCACAGTCGTGACTTTATTACGGGAAAACTGTTACAATCTTAACTTTAAAAAATTGTCGCGACTTTACAATGGGGAAATTTACTATGGGAATCCGCTGTTTGCGAATTCGACAGTCGAATTCGCACCTTAGTGAATCACCCCCTTAAAGTGATAATTAAAGGCAACATTAGCTTAACGCTTGGCTAAATGAACATTTGGTTGAGTATTGGGATTGAGGATAGACTGTTGCAGTCAAATGAATCGCATGAGACTATTTCCCACCTAGAGCTGGTTGCAGGTGCACAGCCCAATATAGCTTTGGTCATCTCTAATAGAATTTCAGGCACATTTTGCTAAGTAAAAATAACACAATAAGTCGGTCATAGTCTCCTATGTTCCTATCGCTTTCCCAGTGCCAAAAGACTCGCTCCGAAAATGTCAAAGGCTCATGGCAGCTATGATGTAGAAATCGCACATCTAGTCGCTTGCTATTCTCCAGTTCAGAGACGCAAGCGCGCAGCCAGTGATATTATATTGGCAGTATTAGATCATATTAAATGTATGGTATTAAAGAGTCGCTGAGATAAGCGAGTTCTTTATTATTAAGCCTGCACGGCGCGGAAGGAGTTAAATACTGCGTGGCTTGTGCAGCTTGTTGAATGATCTCACATACACACGGACATACCCAGACACACACAGCCGCTCAGTGTCACATTGTACTGTGTGCGGGAGGAGAGAGTGGGGAGCAGCTGAGAGCGGTGCTGCACTAACCCTGCGCGCACACATACGCACGCGCACACACAGTGCCGTCTCCCGATATCCCTGGGAGGGGAAGGAAAGAGTCGGGGCCGCTCTCCTATCATACAGCTGCCTGTGGAACCGTGAAGATGGCGGCTCCCATCCCCACCAAGCCTGCTAGTGTTGGGGGAGGCAGCAAACCCTCCTCCCCTGAGCTGGATTTTAGGTCTGGAGCACGGATAGACGAATTAAACAAACTCATCCTGGAATTCAGCAAGCACGACCAGAGGGAGTATGATGATCAGCGGGCTCTGGAAATCCACACTGCTAAAGACTTCATCTTCTCCATGCTAGGTACAGGCAGTGTGTGCCTGGGGGGGGGATTGTGCCACT
>WMED01006486.1:0-18434 GCA_019650415.1 Pipa parva
AATTAAGTGTTAACGAGCAGTTGGACAGGTGTACCTAATAAAGTGGCCGGTGTGTGTATAACCACCATCTGTACAAAAACCTTAGAGGGCAAAAATAAAAGTATCTGAATTACAAGTATAATGCTCTGTTAGTGATCAGCCTTGGTGTTTAAAACAGATACATTTTTATACACTTTAAATATACTGTATAAACCAAGTAATGAATCTGTTTCCAGATAAATATATTTTTACTTGTTTATTTTTAGATACCCTCTCATATTAGAAACATATTGCTTATTAGATTGGAAAGTGAACAGGAAGCATGTAGGATCCTTTTAATTATAATTTAGCTGAAAATGGAATTCTGTTTATCAGGCATTTCTATTATCTTCCCTATTTCTATCAAGATTATTCAGAGGCTGACCATGCTACATGTTCTATACTGACATTTCCTACTTACGGTTTTCTTATCTTTGGAATCCCTGCACAATTTTAGCAGTAGCTAAAATGCATTCATTGCTTTTTCTTGCAGATACAATGTCGTTTCTTTCCTGGATAAAGTAGACTAACAGAATGAATTATGTTGATAAGTGCTCAAGCAGGAGAAATCAGAGTTTGTTTGGTAGTTTGGCTCAGCTTTCACCATTCATTACAGTTTTTGCAGAAATAGCAAATTCTGAAATAGTTATGATGTACATGGAAAGGAAGAAATTCTTTAAAACATGGATTGCTGTATTATGGAAGACAAAGATTAACTATGAGCAATGTACACATTTTCCCCAATTACATGTATGTTACTTAACCATTGCAGCTATTTTACTTCTGAGACTTGGAACAGATACAACAATAACTTCATACATAAGAAGGAAGCAATTAAAATTCCATTTAGAAAGTGTTTACTGGAACTACCTAATTTCAGTTGCATGGAAAATGCATGTTCATTTACATCTGTTAAAGTTGGATGTGATTTCTGTGTGTAAGATTCATCGTTTTTCTGGATTAATTATACATTGTTCAACTGAAACACTACAAAAATTGCCTAATGGGATTGAAAAGCTTTTAAGATTTTAGAATCAGATCAGGTAAACTATTAAACAAATAAAGGAATATTCAGTGGTCCTCTTATCCCAGTAAGGGAGTTATTGCATAAAATCTAAATAGTTGCTTAAAGCTCTGAATTGTCATCTATTCACTGCTTCCCAGTATTCGTGTGATGAGCAAACTCTGCGATATGGCGAATACGCAACCAGTTTCGATGCTTCCGATAGTAGTGGACTTTACAAAGCTCTTAACATCACTTTGCATGTGCATGCACAAGTAATTCGCCCATTGACCAAGTGGTGAAGTACGTATGTATGTATTTATTCATTGTTATATAGCACTCATATATTACGCAGCATTTTACAGAGATTCATCATTCACTTCAGTCCCTGCCCTGTGGAGCTTGCAATCTAGTTTTCCTTATTCAGTCACACACATAGACACAGATGTATGTTTTTGGATAGTGAGAGGAAACCAGAGTGCCGGAGGAAACCCACGCAGGTGCGGGGAGAACATACAAACTCCATGCAGATGAATAATTAAACTGAGAACCCAGAGCTGCAAGGAAGCAATGGTAACCAACAAGTCACTGCACTGCCCAAATTCACCTGTCTGATTTCTCCAGATCAGAGTGTCGATTTAAGGGGTTGATGGCAGGGCTCCAGTGTTGGGTAAGGGGACTATTCATTCAAAAGTAACAATAAAGACTGTGACCAAGTGACAACATGACCTAAGAAGAATGTGACATAAAAATACATGTAATATTAATTTATATACAGTAAGTGGGATATGGTGAAAATGATGTCAAATTCATATCACTTTGCTACTATTCGACTGACTACACCACACTACACACCGGCCAGCATCCATATCTGTTCACTTGTTTGCCAAGGCTATTTGGCGCTTAGTCAATAAGGAGAAGTGAATTTGTGACTTCCCCAGTATAGCATCAGGACTGAATGAATTTGACAGGTGATCTTGGTCTGATAATGCAGAAAGAACTGCGCTTCCCCTTTAAAGAGTGTATGAAGTATAACATGTAACACAAATGCTATGGATAATAAATTGGGGTTATATATACTCACAAAAAGGGGAGATTGCCACCCTTGTAAAATCAGCCAAGATTTTAGGGAAGCCCCACTTGGTGTATTCTGAAAAGTAAACAGCCACTGCAAAAGAAACAGAATGGTAAAGTACATTTAGATTCTTATTCATATGAGAAGAATAGCACCCACATTTAATAAGTGGCTTGTCAGCATAATAACTGAACCTGGGTAGCAGACCTTGAAAGATTTAAAAGCTCCTATTATTAATTAGGAAAATGGAGGTATGTCCATGTCCTTATTATATATGATATTTCAAAGGGTTTTCATTCAGGCTTATACTTGGCCACTTGGGGAACCAATAAAAACTTCCAGTGTGCCCAGCTCCCAATATCACTGCAGCAGCACTCTCTAAATCCTTTTATAAGTGCTGCTGCAGTCTAATTTATGGCCTGTTTCTTTCTTCTGCACTTTAGCGCTAGCTACTTTCTGTACATCATGTGTTCTCAGTAATCCAGTGCATGCTATGAAAGTAGTGACACCTGGAAGAGTCCTGAACTAGTCTGGCCCACAGTCAGGGAATGACATAGTGAGTAAATGTGTGTCTATGTGTTTAGCTGCATATGCGAGTTTGTTAGCATGTGTGTTTTGTGTGTCCATCAATAAGTGTATGTGCATCTGAATGTGTGTATATTTGTGTGTTGGTGTTTACTGGGAAACCATGGAAAATCTGGCACATTAGGTTCTTGACCTCCAGCAATGCAGCTAATGAAAGACAATACTGTGATGAATAGCATTGAAAAAAAAATCAAATGTATCTAACTGCTCAAAACGACCTTTATAAATGTCCCCCTTAAAGGGATGCCCTGATGTCTCTCTGTATGGTTACTTCCTCATGATGCAATGTCTGAAGGGACCCGCTGCACACATGGGTATTGTGCAGAGGTGATGTCAGAGTGAGGGGGCATGTTCCTGCTGTGTAGAGGTGGAAAAGACACTGACCCCTGAGATGTAACCAGAAGTGATTATACCTGTTCAGCAGAGTCTGCTGGTCACGTCGGGTAATGAACGTACTACAGGACAGACGTATCTAGCAGAGTAGATCACATGTGCAGTGTGGATCAATGGTGGACAACCCTGAAGTAAGTAAACGTTTGTTATTTAAACTGAATGTTATAACAGTATATTTTAAGCCGTGATTAAGCGCCATGCGCGAAACGCATAGGCTCCATTTTTACTGTTGATTTTAAAGTTTTAGTGTTGCCCATGTGATAGAATAAAGTAGAATATTTTTTACCGAATCACTGGAGTGCCGGAACCGTTTATTTGTTCTAAAAAAAAAAATACACCAAATTCTCTAATTTGATATAACAAGAATGTTTTATTGGGTAAAAAACGCCACAAGGCTGCAACCATTTTGGCTTAAACATCACTATATGCAGATATGGATTCACCCACATATTTTCCAAAATGTCCCGTGAAAAAGGTCATTCTGAAACCTTAGTCTTGCATATTTGCAGCAGCTTATGGATGATTTTGAATTATGTCAGTTGAACTTCAGTTTATATACTCATTGGACAAAATTTAATGAGCTTGGAAAAGCCCAATTTCACTTCTCCAAATTTATTCCCGCAAGATCTTGGAAGTTTCTTGCGGTAAATATTGCAAGATTTTTTCTAACAATATTTAACGACTTAGGGGGGAATTCATGAAGCTCCGAAGTGAGGCGCGTAGTGTTCGCCTCACTTCGGAACAACTGACATACGCATGCTGATGTCCTGTGCACGGACATCAGCATGCACATTAAAGGGATTCCCCTCTCGGCGAGGAGACTCGAGTCTCCTCGCCGGGAGGGGAATCCCTTTAATGCGCATGCTGATGTCCGTGTGCAGGATATCAACATGCACATTTCAGTTGTTCCGAAGTGAGGCGAACACTACGCGCCGCACTTCGGAGCTTCATGAATTCCCCCCTTAAACTTTTCAGTCGAGTTTTTCAGTCGAATTTTTCAATGGAGAAGTATCCATACTTTAAATTTTACATTCTGCACGATAGCACTGTAACCAGTATTTAGCATGTGTTTTAAAGAAAATATATTCTAAGTAGAATTAGATACTTTTGTCCAGATCACTATAAAAGCAAATATATAATCATTTTCATTAAAATATTTTCTGTATTACATGTTATTCCAGTAAAGGTAGGCTGGAATATAAACTCTCAGAAGAGATTTTTACCGACAGTTTCATGTCAGCTATTATTCATTGATACACTAATATTCAATCCCAAAATTCCACAGAAATATTAAGTTGCATTCATTTTTAGAGCCAATTTGTGCGAAATTTATTAAACTCGGAAAAGCTCAGCTTTTGATTTGAGTTTAATATTTGGACAAACACCCAAAATATTCTCGTGGTAAGTATTGCGAGATTTATTGCAATCAATACTTGCCATGAGAAACTTTTTCTTTTGAATATATCCATGGAAAGGGAAGCCATACTTTCCATTAGTGTAGTGTAACTACCTTTCCATGGGAATATTCAATATTAAAAGTTTCTCTCAGCAAGGATCCTTACAATAAGTTTTTCTGGGTTTTTTTCACCTCACATATACAAATGATATCAACTATATCTTCTTCTAAATATTTATTTGAATTTGTATTTGAGAAATGGACTCTTAAAAAAGCTCTTTAACAGATTTAGTATTGACAAAGTCTGTAAACTGTAGTAAAACCGATCTTCATGTCAAAGCATTTACTTTTTTGATGAATAAATTAAAACCCATTAATTGTAAGGAGGACTAACATTTTTTTTGGGGGGTAAAAGACACGCAATAGTGCCTTATCAAACTATCTATGAAGAGATAGAAAAAGCCCAAATGAGCCAAAAAGTTCCAAACATGTGTGAAAAAAACAAAACACTGCACACCACCAATCGTGTACAAAGGATTTCTACGAAATGCTCACCAGAAACAAATGGATAATAGCAGTGTATACTGAAATAACAGGATGTTCAAAACTGATGCTCAGCAACTTCCTCACAGGATCATCACAAATCAGTGTACTTCAATCACAGTATAAAAATAGAATGGAAATAACAAAGGGCTCCCATAGTGAAAAATTGTTTCCTTTAATAATAATGAGTAGTAAAAGTAAGTATATATACTCACAAACAACTACAAAAATGAGCATATCAATTGTCCATTGTCTTAGGGACCAAATGATTGTAATGACATCAAGAGGGTTACATTCAAGTGTTCAGAGTTCACCTCACCATGTCCAAATACCTCTCAACGCATTTCGCCGACAAGCAGCTTCCTCAGGAGAAATTATATAATGTATGTCTGTCTGAGTGTTCATGGCCCTTTTTAAATGCTCTATAGTGCTGCCGCATTAAAATGTTACATCACTTCCTTTTTTCCTCTTAAATCTGCATCAGACCTGCTGCATTAAAAGAAATTGTGAAAATATACAGTATTTCTAGCATGTGATAATTTTATTTTCATGGGAGATATTTCTGTATTGGACTGTCAAATGTAAAAAAAAAAATAGAATAAATGAGGGATTTATTGAACAAAGTGCCATATAATAAATGTCAGGTAAGAAATATTCTTAAATTCTGTCAAAGAAAAGAAACTGGAAAGCAGTGTAAAGGGCAACTAGTCATAGAGAAAGTAATTTGTTCCTAATTTACAACTCAAAACAATTCACTCACACATTACCCTATTGCCTTTTCATGTCTACAGAGGTAATATTTATTTCATGTATATAATAAGATTCAGAACTAGGACAAGAATGGCAAAATTCACAGCCCAAACAGTCATCATCACCCCAATCTTAAGATAATTATTGTGATGCCCTTGGAAGCTACCTCTATCCCCTGCCCTTAGTCTGACCCATGGCACGATCCTATCACAGTGCCCAGTATGTTTTCCATTATTGGTATCTTTCACAACACAGAAAAAAAATTTGTTTTGGCCAAAGTCCAAAGTGTATGTAGTGTAAAATGGATTAAGTTGCTCCTTCTGATTTATAGATACGGTATGTAACCTCTCCACATGCCACTCTACCCACCCATATTGTTGGTGAACATTTACTGAGTGAATCATTTTACAGTTAAAACTGAAAAATGTGTCTGTATGCTGCCCTTCAAACACTCCTATAATAAAGCTGACCCCCCAGGACAATGTAAATATTTATATTGTGGCTTCTCCTCTCAAATACGTTTGAGCATCCTTAAAGATTTTCTGCTGAATTTGGGAGCTCTACATTGTCAGGAACTGAAATATCTTTCTGACTTAATTGTTAACTTTTCGCTAATCTCTGTACAGTCTTTAGCTTAGCCACTGCGATGCAGAAAATGGAGTAGGGGGCAATAGATGGTAAGAGGTCCACTTAGACCAATGAATTCTGTTGAAGGTGGCTACAAACACAAATACTATGCAACTTTAATAGTTCTACTGTTCTGACCTCAATAAAAATAGGAAAAGTAATTTTACAGTAGCATTCAGTGAAGTTAAAATGGTTTCACACTAGAGTTTGTTGGCTCAGCTGGGATTCTTAAGAAATCTGTAGATTTCTGTTTGACTACTTATGTTTTTCAATATTTTAAATATCAAACACTGTTAAAATTTCAGTTATCCCACATTTTCTCATGTTCTAGTATTGTAGTTTCTTACTGACACACTAAGCTTCAGCATAAAATAATTTGTATGTGCTTCATCCCCTTTTGCAGTGATCCTTTTGTTTTTTGACAGGTCATTTTTTTTAAAGTTCAGTTTCAAACTTGACCTGAAATGTTTAAACTGGCAAGTTTCAAAGAACTTAATATTCTCATTTATTTTATTTTTTAAGAAAAATGGAATATAGAGAGGAGCCTTTGGAATGAAACTTTTACAGCAATAATAAGTGTAGAGCACGCAATGTTATGTATAATGGGTTGCTGCATGAAAATAGTGGTGTGTGAAATTGTTATATGGCTCCTTACAGATTCAATGTTTGAAAAAAATGAAAGTGCATATCTCTGTATTGTAAATCTTTTCTAACTGAAATTGAAAATTCAGGTCCATCGCTGTATATTATATTTCAGTTCACAAGCTTTTTGAAGATATATAGAATAATTCATCACTGGGAAATGGAGTTTAAATCTGGATACTACAAACAGAACATCATGTTTATATCCACTGCTGAAGATATTGTATTCTTACAGAAAATCTTAATAGTACAACTGCCTAGCGCCGTACCCAAGTCTACGTATCATCTATAGGGCATAGGATATATAATGCTAAAGCCATTTAAACTACATTTATACTAAAACAGAAAGCAAACACAGTTTCTTTTTCAATAATATTACATTGTTGTTGACATATATGCTTAAATACTTGAAAATATTTTCTCACTATAAAGCAGCATCAATCTGCCAATCTTATCAACAATAACAAGTACATGAAAACTTAACTGTATCTTTGAAGCATGAGTGGATTCATATTAAAGTCCTTATTCATGAAAGTCCATCTTAGATTGTTGAAGTAAATTTGTGTTATTTCTTTGTGTTACTTCTCCTTATCCACTAAGAGGTGGATTCCCATTGGCAAATTTTGAGCCGTACACCTTACCGAATTTGTCAGTCTGAATGACTCTGGCACGTAACGAATAAGCGACTGTTTGGATTTATGTTTTCTTTTTTTAATGGAAATCTTATCATATAGTTTGCTCCAACAATAATCTAATAATGGTGCTTCACATAAACAATATGAAGACATATTATCTCAAAATTTCTGGAATTTTTGTCCTACATGGGACAATCAGACTCAGTCATGAGTCTAACATGCCAAAATGGCTGACAAATTAGATTAGATTAGATTTATTTATTTGTCACTGTATAAGTAAAGTATATACAAATCAGTGAAATTACAGATAAATACTCCAGCTCCACAGCAGTTAATTGAAACATTCTAGAAACAAACTGAGTATATGTTTTTTTTATTAAAATGATCTTAATAAACCACTTTTGTTGCATAAAACTAAACTTCCAAATATAAATCATCTAGGAGAAGTAAGGGCTATCCATGCCAGAGGGACAAGGGAGAAAATGATATGCTTAAACATTATACTGTACTATACTGGAAAATACATCAACATATCATTTTAATGCTCCATATTAATGGAAAATTGAGTAGAAGGAAAAAGTGTGGAAGAAAAAGGTGCACAAGCAACCGGAATAACTGCAGCCTTGATAGGACTGTTAAGAAGCCAAGGGTCACTTTTCTGTTCTAATTCTCCTAGATCTATCCTCTGCATTTGATACTGTCAATCACTCCCTTCTTATTCAAATTCTCTATATGCTTGTGGTCCGTAATCAAGCTGCGTCTTGGCTGGCTTCCTATCTCTCTGATCGTTCCTTTATTGTCTCCCATGCTAATGACATCACTTCTCCTGTCCCGTTCAGGGTTGGGGTGCCTTAAGGCTCAGTCCTCGGCCCCTTCTTTTCTCCCTGTACACTCTTTCCTTGGGTGATGTCATCAAATCATTTGGTCTTCAGCATCACTTGTATGCAGATGATACTCAAATTTACTTATCTCCTCCAGTTTTATCACCTGAAATACAGACTCAAATTTCTAGCTTTCTCCTGGCAATTTCCTCTTGAATGGCAAAGCACCAACTCAAATTAAATCTCTCTAAAACAGTGTTGATTATATTTATATGGAGAATTTATGGGGAATTGTCAAGAGGAAGATGAGAGACACCAGATCCAAAAATGAAGATGAGCTGAAGGCTACTATCAAAGCAACCTGGGCTTCCATAACACCTCTGCAGTGCTACCAGCTGATTGCCTCCATGCCACGCTGCATTAAAGCAGTCATTCATGCAAAAGGAGCTATGACCGAGTATTAAGTACATTTACTGTACATACTTTTCATTTGGCCAACATTTCTGTGTTCCAAAAATTTTTTACAGTTGGTCTTAAATAATATTTTAATTTTCTGAGTTAATGACTTCTGGGTTTTCCTGGGCTGTAACCCATAATCATCAAGATTAACATAAATAAACACTTGAAAAAGTTCAATCTGTTTGTAATGACTCTATATAATATATGAGTTTCACTTTTTCAATTGAATTGCTGGAAAAAAAATACTTTTGACTGATATTCAAATTTACTGATTTGCACCTGTATGAGGCCGATGGAAAACATCAACTTCTACCCAAAAATGTATATGTTATGCAAGTCATCCTATAATGCCTATATAACTAGTCAAGGAACCAAAACTGAAACATTTCACAAACAAATATGTTTTATTACAGATATAGTTAGCTAAGCAAAATGATCAACTCTCTGTAGCTTTTGTAAAGACATGGCTAAGGCAAAAATATTTTCTTTCCATTAACTAGAATTGCATATTCTAAACAGCAGCACTCTGGATTGATAACAGGTTGGGCTATAACCAACCCAACTTTCAACTATGCCAATTTTAACAGTGTATGGTCACATATACCCAGCTCGTTTTCCTTATCTATGGGTGCAGCAATGTCTTCCAATATTTATATACTCATAGTCTGGCTGTAATTTAGTCTGAAGGTTAAGTGTCAATTTATTGCAGTAAAACAAACTGCAATAGACTTTTGCACAGTTCTCTATCAGGTAAGTTGATTGGGTATTTATATCATATCTGATAGGGAACTAACTACTAGAACTGCATTGTGCAATTTGGATCTACAACTGAATAAATAAATGTGAAACTTGTCTGCCTTGGGGCAGAGTGGTGGGGACACTAAAGAAAAAGGAACTTCTTCCCTCATAAATGAGCCCCAGATCTTTGTGCCTTTTTCAGTTCCTGGACATCCTTTTAGCGTAACAGCTCCCAGAATTTAACTGTATTTTGAAGGTAAGTCCTTCCTAGAGAATTGAAGAGTGGCAAATTTCTGTCTTTATTTATTGAAACAATCCATTATCTGATATATTAACAGGCGACCCATATAACCTTTTCACTGCTATTTACAGTACCCTTCCGCTTTCACAATAAATAGACAGGCACCTTCACTGGAATTTTACTGACCACAGCTTTATTAATTACATCAACCATAAGTAATAAATATTCATAACTGACATCACATAGACTACAAACATATTATTATCAACATTAAACAATGTTAAATAACCTACTATGATCCTGTCAGACTTCCCAGTACCAGCCACTAGCCTCTCACCCTCCATCTCAGTGGGTATTTTCTGGGTCACCCAAACAACACAACTGCCCCAAATCCTTCATAGGGACCAAGCTTTTAGAAGATCAACCTTATTTTACCAACCAGTGCCAGTTCTTGCCTTTTTCCTCATGACTGTAAAGTGCTCAGGCACTTATCCAACTATGTCCATATATGTTGGCAGACTGACAAGATCCCACCCTGCTGTGACTAATAACTCTTCAAGAAGTTTTAATCTGTACCCCAGCCCCAATTTTACTACTAATTAATTACTTTACCTTTCTTTTTACCAAGTTAATCAGATCAATTTATCCCCTACCTACCCATTTACCTTAACTTACTCCATCCTCTCTTTTTTAGATGTATATCAGGTGTACTGTATATAGTGGGGGGAAAGGGTCTTTTTCCTGACCTCTGTTCAATACAAAATGGTGACAGTCAGCTTGTCACCACCCCTTAAATAACCCCTGACCCCACCCCCAGCTACTCCCTCTCTTTTCCTGATCCTTTCTTACTTTCAAATCTACCTATCCACTTCCAGGTTACTTGGCCTCTGTTCATGAAACCAATTCCCCCTATCTGGCTATTAGGGCTTACTAGAAACTACATTGCTAGAGTTGGAGGCTGCGTTTTGGCAGAATATATTGCCTTACTTGGTTTTCCTCTTTCACTATAAGCTTTATTTCACTGTATAGCTTTCTGAAAACAATGAAATTCTATTTTTTTATCCCAAGCTCTATCTCATTTATAAATGAATTGAACAATCATAGTCCAGAGCTGGTAAGTGAGTTGAGAGGTACACTATACTGCAGAGGACCTTACAGAATAAGAAACATTGAAGACAGCACTTTGGAGAAAGACCTTTAGCCAGATTTCAGTCTAATTGCAAACTGTACTTCCTAAACAAATAAACCTTCTTTAACACAATAGTTGTCTGTGTTGGGTAGTATTATAAGATTTAGCAAAGTCCAAAATATACTATTCCCACAAACAACCCAAGATTTTTAGCAACATCTGTTTTATAGCTTCATGTATGTGAACCCTAAATAACCACTGAAGTATTTTAATCTGCAAAAGAAGTGAAACTTACAGGTCCTTAGTTATTTGGGTAAAACTTCAGGCAATATTTCACTTCTAAATAGGTCTTTTTATGTTCGGAATTCCATAGACAAGTTCTACTTGTACTCAAACAATGATTTCTTTGCAAAAATCAAAAGTAGACTAAACTCCTGCAAAAACAGGAAGGTAGTAAATTAGAAATCGTCCTTTTTTTTTTTTGCTAATGCAATTTTATACAATTCCCCTCTTGTATTTTAATTAGTTTTTTGCAGTTCACTTTGCTATTTTGGCAAACGTAGAATTTGTAAGTGGTGATTGTTTGCTAAAAGCAGAATGAGTAAACACACATATCCCAGATACACCGTTGTATAGTAAAATAACATTAGTAAAAACATTTTAGTCTTAAAAAAAGTCTAGCCTATTATTTGACATTTTAATTAAAAATCTGCATTAACATTCCTTTATCACAAACACTTCAACTGACACAGAAAGCTTTCAATGCCAACCCCTCCTCTAAGATTTCCCAATGAAAAAATAAAGATGATTTTTTTCAAATATACATTTACATTTAGACACTTCAGATGAAATGTATTTGATAAGTTCACATGGCACAATCAGGAGATAAAAAAAAAAATCACAAAAGTAAGCAAAGATGGTGCCCCAATTGAGCAACCAGACTACTTCATACTAGTTACGTGTTCATCCAATTGGCTGCCATAAAATAGTTTCATTCCTGCTAATCTCAATTTACTAACTTATTTTATAGTTCTTTGATTCCATAGCATCTAATTTTTTAACACTTGGAAAGAGGTCATTTTTGCTGACATCTGTTGGGATTGTACTGATAATTCTACTACATGGAGAGTTGCTATTACTATATTACTCAAATGTCATGCTAACTGATGTCACTTTGAATGGCTATCTTACCCTTGCTTCATACCACATTTGTCTATGGATACAGTTTACTTTTGATTTTCATTTCTTTGTTCTGTACTGGGAAGACTACAAAAATGTCAGACTATTTTAAACCTATTTACAATAATCTTGACCTGTATTAGGTGGTGGGGATCTCACCATTCATAATAGCAAATTTCAATATAATTTGTTACTGTCCTTTATAATAATAATGAAATTAAATAAACTGATGCATTGTTAGTCATTGTTGCTACAGTAAAGAATATATTCTGTTCTCTAGAGGACCTCATTAACTTAAGGGTAAATTCACCTCACTACAATTTGAGTCGCATCGCCAAAGTAGATGCAAATTCACTTCTCAATATTGACTAAGTGTAGAATACACTTTTCAAACAAGTGGACAGTGGTGATCGCTGTCACATGCATAGTGTGGTGTAGTCAGCAGGGCCAGTTCTACTGACGGCCCAGGGCGCAATCTATTTGAGGGGCACTGTCACTCTCATCACCCACCTGCTAAACTTGCCCACCCGCCCTGCGATACCCCCCTGCTACGCACCGCCCACTCACCTCCAACAGCGTTCAAGCAATGCACCTCCTCTAATGAGGTAAGTTGAATGCGATGGTGCTCCTTGCTGCTTCGGGTCTTGTCGGCTGTATTCAGCAGCTGCCAGCAAGACCTGAACATCTAAGGAGCGCCGTCGCATTCAACTTACCTCATCAGAGGAGGTGCGTCGTGGAACACTGTTGGAGGTGAGTGGGGGGCACGGGGCAAGAGGGGGCAGCATGGGGGGAGCGCAAGGGGGGAGAGGTCCAGGGCGCCAATAGGGCCAGGACCGTCCCTGGTAGTCAGGATAGAAGTAGGATGAGAAGTCATGCAGAGTGAGGCGAATTCGACAAGTGAAGGGCAGTGATGTCAGTTTCACACTGTCCCTCTAACTGTTTTATGTGAATATTCTATTTTTATGCCACCTTGTCCCTAGGTCATGTCATTTAATGGCAGTCCCGACTGTCACTTTTAAATGAATAGTCACCTTGCACAACACTGGAGCCCGCAATTCACCACTTTCAAATGGCAGAGTCTAACAGGTGAATTCAGAGCAGTACATGTAGTCGAATTTGCACTTTGACACACTCCACAGCTTAGTCAATAGTAGAAGTACCTGTGTACAGAAACGCAAAGAGATGCCAAGGGCTCTGTCAGTTTGCAACTATTGTAAATGCCCACATTGGTCATGTATTTACCACTTATCAGAGTTTATACTATAAGCAAAAATGGGGAAGTGGCAAACAGATGTGAATTCAGACATCTACATTACCATTTGGACTTTTGACTATGTCTTTTGTTCTGCCTCAGTCATGGCATAACAACACTCTATATTGAGATGGTACATTTTAAAGTGTCAACTTTATTCAAATAGACTTCCCATAAAAGAAGAAAAATACAACGCATGCAGTATCTGCTAGATTTTATATGCACTTTGTTTTTAAACACATATTTTACAACATTGTTTCTGTAGCAAACAAAGGTAGAATTTCTATAGTCTGTATTCTACATATCTATGCAGTTTATGCAGCATGTTTCTTTTTGTAATTTGATATTTTATTTATCTTTTGTTCTTTAAATATATGACAATGAAAATATTAGTCAGCAGCTTTTTTTTTTTTTTTACAAAAAAAAAGGAAAAAATATCACTATTGTTACAAAATGCTGAAGGAACGGAAGGAAGTGTGCTGAGACAGGAGAAAGTGGTGATATCGTAAACCTATAACCTCTTTCCTACTGGGTCTCCAAATTGAGGATAGCTTGGCCTAACCAAGTACTTGGGATGGAGGATTAATCAGAATCAACAGACATACACAGTCAGTTCCTCAGATTATTCTCTCGATTTATTACAAAAAGGAAAAGGTTTATATAGCATGTAGTAAACAGGACTGTATGGCACAGGCTATCTTGTTTACTGTATCTGAGCAGGGGCAACTGGGTCATCCTGTCCCTATCCCTAATCTAATTTACTTAGGCAGAATCAACATCCATTGTTTGAGGACACTAGAATCAACATGTTGCTTGAGTAAGACCCCTTGATTCAGCATATTTTAGAGAATCAGTCCATTAACTATTAAATGTCCATTTCATGTCCATATCATAAAGATTTAATGTCTATTTCATATCCATATCAGGGGTTACTCTTACCACAGTGGTGTTGGTGCTGGATAAAGCTGGAGAGTGGAGACTAAGGAACCCCTGGTCTTTACCCTTAACCCTGCAAGGGGATATAAACTCCAAGGATGTGGCCCTTTGGTTAACCCCTACTGGTGGTAATTGGTGGATCCACTGTTAGAGAACAGCAGAAGTCCAAGCACAGAGTATAGGAACAGCTCAACTGTAACACATAGTATTTGAAACAGAAGAACTGCAACCCATATGATCACAGTTAATCTTTTAGCTACTGTATGCGTGGAAGATAGCAGTGGTAATATATATCTCTGTTATACTGTAAATGATGATGAATACAGTGAAGTTGACAGCGGATTGAAGTACAGAGGTACTAGAATGGAAAAACTGAGGAACTGTAACTCACAGGAGCAGAATGATGAAACTATAACTCACAGAAGAATAAAAGTGGAATACAGAAGCATAGAAGCTCTGAGACTCTGAAGCAAAGAAGATACTCACAACCCAGGAGTACAGAGGGCACAGGAGACACAGAAGGACAAAAGACAAGAAGCACTAAAGGAACACAGAAGAAAAGAGAATCCTGATGATAGAGGTAGTTACAAAAAGACATTTGATGAGACACGTGATATCACTTTCCACAATCTCAGTGGGCACCAGAACCAAGGCATCCAAGAGTGCAGAACTTGACATACCGTATACTGTATACTCGTATATATAAGTCGACCTTGTGTATAAGTCGAGGTCAGTTTTATGCCAACAATTGTGAAATTTGCTATGAACCATGGATAAGTCGAGGGTAAAACTTGGGGGTTTTGTCAGCATAACCCCATCACAATCCAAACCGCATACAGTCACCCATGTGGAGATTACACCCATCACAAGGAGAGTAAGTACACCTGCACTGACAGTAGAGTGTGACCTGTGCTTTGCCACACAAAAAGAGGACATATTAATGGCAATGGTAATGCTGTCTTTCAGCCAGCAGCAGTGGAAAGGAGTCTCTAAATGGTGGTGTGGGCAGTAAGTGAAGAAACCTGTTTAAATGCCTTCTTTGAACACCCTCCAACACATGGGCGGATGCTCCGTGCTTTACCCCAAACATGCTCCATACTGCCCCTTCTACATTGAATCGGGCCGAGTCACGTAAAGCTCACATTAACAGCCAGTTGTTACTTACTGGTACATCAGTTTAGTGGCGTTCTCTTTACCCCATAAAGTGTCCAGTCTAGTGGGAAAGCGGCACTTGGTAAAAGCCGCGTGCGTCTCAATGCCTCCGAAGAAAGGCCCGGCGGTGCTGACTGCCACCAAGAAAACTGACAAAACATATTTCCATTCATTTAACTATGAAAATATGCCCAAATTACAGTGCAGTAAAGTAACCAGATTAGGTAAAGGGGAAGTCACAGTCAATAGTACTGCTGTGGAGACAAAAAAAAAAATATCTACTCAAGTCATCGTCATCTAATTCCATTGGTAAACTGCATCTGCCCTGCAATCTCAAAATCACAGCCTCACACACGCATTACCTGCAAAGCTCCAATCTGGCAGATCTGTCAGTGGGCCATATTGTGAATCACTGCGAGCAAATCCATGCCTGTAAAATGATAAATTGGAAGAACGGTTCTTCACACACTAAGCCGCGTGCATCGCAATGCCTCCGAGGAAAGGCCCGACAGTGCTGACTGCCACCAAGAGAACCGATCAGAAGAAAAAGCAGGGGTGAGACTGTGTGCTTACGGGCAGTGTGCGGCCGTGCCGAGGCCTTGTCAGTGAAGCCGCTCTTTTCCCCGGAGTCCAGGCCATGCCCCCTGAACATTTTTTGCTCCCAAACTCTACTACCGTATTTACTCGTGTATAAGTCGAGTATATGACTTTACATGATTTTTTTTACCTAAATTTCTTGACTTATACACGAGTAGTTGGAGAAACATAAGAGAGACACTAAAGTTGTTGCATGAGAAACTCTGCCTGAAAGTCTGATCTACACCAGAAGAATAGCAGACATGAACTGTGACTGGGAAACTTAAGCCAGTGATGCCATAGGAGGATACTTGAAGCTTGGTAGTGTTTGATGGATATTCAGCTCTCAATTATGGTTCTCACGATCTAGCTTAATTCTTTCACTGAAAATTATTTCCTAATAAGTTTCCTACAGGGATTCAACCCTGAGATCCATCGGAGTCTTAATCCACTTGCTGTGCTTTGTATTAGTTTTTATAATAAACATACATCAGTAGTGCCAACTTTTGGCTTTCCCACCTTATTGTAGGGGTTGGGGAAGAACTTACTAAAAGTTTAACCGAAAGTCTTTCGTTTTTCTGGACATATCCTATAAAATAAAATATTGTTTATCTAGTAAATGTTGAGATTATTTTGTCTTAGTTATATATCAAACTTCTTAATGTATTTATTTTAACATAAAACATTATATTAGAATGTTAAATATGTTCAAATTTCTGTGTCCATATACATTTAATTTATATTACCTTTTTCTACATATGCCAGTAATCATTTTTTAACATAAAAACACTGTAACTTAGTTTACAAGCTAGAAAAAAAGACACAAGTCCTTCCAGTTTAACCTATTTTCCTGCAATATTAATCTAGAGATAGACAAAAAACCCATGAGTCAAGAGCCAATTATACATATATAAGGGACAAAAATTCTTTCTGACTTCAAATATGGCAATCAGAATAACTCCCTGGATCAGGATTCCACCTTCAGTTATCTATTACCCATAACTTATAATGTTCCTACACTGAAGGAAAGCATCCAAACCCGTTTTGAATTCTTTAATGGAATCAACCATGACAAATTCTTGTCAGGATAATTTGGGGTTTAAAGGCACCACAGCGGATTTAGAGCTGGCCCCATCCAAGGCGTGGAATTTAAGGGATCCTCAGTATTCACCCTTAACCCCTGCAAGGAGGTATGGCTTTTGCAACAAGGGGATCCTCAGGCCGCAGCCCCTGGGAAGCCACCCACTGGCAGTGCTGAAGTGGTGGCAGAGGAGTAGGAGGGAACTACCGAGAGCAGGATCACCAAAGCCAGGTACAAGGAAAAAAAACTAGAGACAGGATATCTACAGGTAAACCGGAATCACTCAGAGTAGCAGGAATGCAGCAGGATCAGTAATCAGGACACAGAACTCAGGGTAACAGGAAACAGGATACAGAACTCAGGATAGCAGGAACCAAGACATAGGTATATATAGGCAATGCCTAATGGGGATTGACTGTCAACAAACTACTAGATGGGAGTAAATGAGTCTTATAATACATGGCACAGAGGAAATATCACTGCCTGCAAACAGAACATTCAGGAACCAAATCTCAACTGCTGTGTTGCACTTCTTCAGGCAGAGTGTTCCAAAACCTTATTGCTCTTACAGTAAAAAGGAAAAGCATTCTATGCTTGTGTGGAAACTATCTTTCCTCTATCTGCAGAGGATGCCTCCTTGTTCTTGGCATAAATAGATTGTGGGAGAGATCTCTGTACTGACCCTTGAAATGGTGATTAGGTCACATCTTAAGAAACAATCCCAATAGTGATATTCTTCTTTGGCACTTTAGTTTACCCATTCCTTTTATTACTTTATTAGCCCACTTTTGAACCTGCTCAAGCTCAACTACAATCTTCTTGTACATTCCATGTGTGGTCTTACAAGTGATTTGTGATGTTGATATATTACCGATATTTCACCCCCTTTTCCAAGTCAAAACACTTGGATATAATATATACAGTATATGTTTTATATATATATATATATATATATATATATATATGAGTATTGCAATACATGGTGATACATTTTTTATTGGACTATCATTCATTTTAAATAAACGAGCTTTCGAGAGGTCCATCCTCTCTTTATCAAGTCACAAGCGATACACAAGAGTATTGCTTCTGCCTTGAAAAGAGTGGACGAATCTCTCAAAAGCTTGTCTGTATAAAACAAATGTTAGTCCCAGGGCCGGTCCTGGCTAGATTTGCGCCCTGGGCGAACCACCCCTTGGGTGCCCC
>WMED01006488.1:0-18431 GCA_019650415.1 Pipa parva
ACATTTTATAAAACCCAGCAGTATCGTGTGCAAATGTTTTATAAAACCCAGCAGTATCGTATACAAACGTTTTAGAAAACCCAGCAGTATCGTGTGCAAACATTTTATAAAACCCAGCAGTATCGTGTGCAAACGTTTTAGAAAACCCAGCAGTATCATGTGCAAACGTTTTAGAAAACCCTTGCCTGGAAAGAGGGAATACATTTAGCTTGCCTTCATAGGCAACAGACATTGATAAGATTGAGCTGTTTGATGGTAAAATGACAATACCCGTCAACCTTTATCATTTTCATGTCAAAAGTTCTTTGTCTCATGTTAGAGAAATTATGAGAAATTAAAGCAATGTAAGCCACCCTAAATAGTAACCCATCTGCAATGTACCTGCGTTATAATTTTGCTGTACACACCCAGTGATATACCAAAGGAACAAATCCACAAGTCTCGGCCCGGCCCGTGGGAGGGTATTAAAAGGGGGTGTGGCCTAGCGCCATAGGTGTCAGCATGCTAGGCACGCCCCCCAGTCCTCTTCATGCGGCCCAATGGCTTAAACGTTTTCTCACCCCTGCTGTAGATAAACAATACAAATAGCAATATGAAAGGTATGTGGCAATTATGGGAATGAACTGCAGCTGTAAATTACTTTCGATAAGCATGCCAAACAAGTGTTCATTATGTATATATTTATTTGGGAAGTTTTGTGTTACTGTCCCTTTAAATGTACCATTTTTTTTTCTCTTCTAATAAGGAAAAAGCTAAACTGAAAAAGGAAGAGCGAGAAAAGAGAAGGAAGAGACTGGATAAGATCAATATTCTAAGAGGAATGGGATACTCTGAACGTTCCGCTGCAGAAGCGCTTAGCCAGTCTAAAGGAAACATCGAACGCGCTGTCCAGGTAATTAAATATGATATATTTAATATATTTTTATTTATGATATATGTATGGGTGAAATTTATTAAAGACCACTCTGGGACCGAGGGAAATCTCATTTTGTTCTCGCGAGATTTCGTTCACGATCTCGAGATGGAGTTTCTCGATCCCGAATTTTCAATATTTTCCATGGAAAGTTCGCCACGCTGCTAATGTAAAGCACGGCTACCTTTCCATGGAAATAAAATTTGAAAACTCGATCTCAAATGAAATCTCGGGAGAAGAAAACGAGATTTCTCTTGGTAAAGTCGCAAAGACCGCATGTCTTTCCGACTTTAATACATTTCGCCCATAATATTAAATATGTTCTACAGCAAGGAACGTCAAGGGTATTCAAGCAATATTAAATTGCTGCCACTATGTAAATTATCATTATAAGCGTAAGAACATTATAAGTTATGGGTACTAGATAACTGAAGGTGGGACCTTGATCCAGGGAATTATTCTGATTTCCATATTTGGAGTCGAGAAGGAATTTTTCCCTAATATGAGGATAATTGGCTCTTGCCTCATGGGTTTTTTGCCTTCCTCTGGATCAGCATTACAGGAAAATAGGCTTAACTGGATGGACTTGTGTCTTTTTTCAGCCTTATAAACTATGTTACTATGTATTATGAATATTAATATGGCTTTTGCCGCGACGTAAGCACATCTAAAGGTGTGATATGTTTCGCTGGAATCTAATGTTGTGAGCCTATAGGAAATATTTTATTCATTTCAGCAACATTAATATAATGTAAGGGGTAAAAGGAGCAATGGTAAGGTAATGCATAAAAAATGTTTTATTGTTCGGTTGGTTTTTCATGACGGACGATTACTCACAGGTGTGCAGATTCCAAAACAATCACTGTGAGCAATATTTTATGTACGAATCATTACATCAATGACTGCTTTTTATATCTGCTGTTCTTTATTCAATCAATGACAGTGAAACTATAATATCAAGCTTGTTTGCTGTTGATGTAGAAAACATTCCTTCTGTTTATTGAGATCATTGACATATAGGATATTGTTTCCTTACTCAAAGGATTAACGGTCAAGCGCATGTCGAAGCAATGGTACATTTGTTCATAATGTCATTAGAAGACTAATTAAGCTACAATTACTGATCACAATGCAAATAATCACATTGCAACGGTGGCTGAATTAATATTCGATAAGCAATGTCCCTAACTAAGGTGTATTTATTGATAGATAACTTGTGTTTTTGTTACCATTTGCATTTTCAGTCTGAAGAAAACAACGTCTCAAAAATGATAAATATGTGTGTGTGTGCATAATTTTATTTATAAAGCACCACAAATCTACACAGGGCTACCCCGTAGAGCTTACAATCTAAAAGGGAGGAAGATTTACATACGCGGATAGAAGAGTAATAAGAGCTGTAACAATGTACTGGGACACTGGTCAATAAATACATATAATAATCATAAATAACTCACTAAGGATAAAATATAACTTATTCATAAAAATCAGTGATAAATATCAGTGCTGGTGCTCAATAAGGTAGGACTTTAGTTTGGTTTTAAAAGTGCAGAGGGGATGTTATTTCCCTCTGCGCTTTTATACATATACGCATAAAAAAAAAATTAAAATAGCCTTTTATAAAAAAAAAAAAGGAAACCTCAAGGCAAAGCTGTTAAATTTTTTGCAAACCTGGAATTTACCCTCTGCCTTTACCCTTAATGCATTTCAAATTGGTAGAAAAATAACGTTATCCAATATTAGGTAGAAATGTGCAGCATGTGTAACCTTAACTAAATCATCTCATCATTGTGTTTCTGATTTAATAAGAATTGAACAAGGGTCGGGGCGATAGAGTTATTTAGAATCGTTCCCCCTAATAACTGTGTTCAGCAGGAGCATTTTTGACCTCTGAAACTTTTTTTTTTTGGGGGGGGTTACGGAGGCAAATTTCCAAGAGTTGAGTGCTTCATGGGAAATTATCTTTGAAAACCGTATAATTTCTCTTCAACAGCTCCTTCTGGATAACCCTGAGCTGTTAATTCCACGTGATAATCCAGGGAGTCAGAATACATACCAGGCTTCACAGGAGAGTATTGCTCAGGTAAGGTCTGAGTTTGTATCTGTTATGTAGTTGTTATTTGAGTCATTCTAATGGTACATGTTTTTTTTTTTCGTTTTTTTTCATGAATGATTTATTGAGTTGTGGAAACGGTGAACTTTTTTGTTTGTGGTTTGGGAAACTATGAAGCCCGGATGATGTACTTCTGTTTATTCCACTTCATTAAACACAGGCTTTGGTAACCTGCAACAATAATCAATACTAGGAAAATGTAAAATAAACCATCCCCACATATCAACAAGGGTGCCCCACCCTTAAAGGCATATTCGTCTAAAAGTTACTTTTGAAAGGGCTTGTGGAATCTTTGGGGCAAAAAAAAAATTACGGTGTTGGGGGGGGTTGTTCATACAAAATAAGGCAGCGTATAATTTGTAGGAGATGAAAGCTTCAAAAGATACTTTAAACATCACTTGTTAAGGGAACAGTCTGGTCAAAATTTTAAAAAAAAACCTTTATTTATTGATGCTAATTACTAACTTTTATTAAATGTAATTTATTATCAATTTTAAAAAAAATTCTTACCTGTAAAGAAGTGTGCTTTACAGCACTTACGTCATGTTGCAGACTCCATCTTTACACTCTGCCGTGACTCTACAGCATCTCAAATTGCCTGATCCTTCTCAGAAGCGCAGTCCTCTCCAGCCGTGCTCCTAGTGAAGCCCCGCATTGGCACTTCTTAGAAGTCACATGGAGAGCGTGCACGTGACCAACACGTTCTCCCTGGATGACGTGCACGCTTTCCCATGGAACTTATAGGAAATGCCGGTGTGGGGCTTCACAAAGAGCATGGCTGGAGAGGACTGCGCTTCTGAGAGGGATCGGGTGAATCAGGATGCCGTAGACCAGCGGTTCTCAACCTGTGGGTTGTGACCCCGGCGGGGGTCGCGAGGCCATCCCACGGGGGTCGAGAACCGCTGTGGCACCCGGAAGCGCCCACAGGAACCCTTCTTATAAGGGTTCCTGCGGGGTGACGTCAGCTGAAAAAGTCACAACGTGACGCGCGTACGTGATGACGTTTCGGCCGAACGTCACCACGGGACGCGCGTACGTGATGACGTTCGGCCAATACGTTGCCACCCCCAAAAGAGACTGAAGATGGAGTTTGCAACGTGGAAATGCTGTACAGCACTTTACAGGTAAGAATTTTTTTAAAAAATACACTGTGCACAATACGCTTAGCCTGAAAGATAACCAAGCTAAAGGGCAAATATAGATTTTCTATCTGTCAAGAGAACCAAGGCTGTCTGCTTAATAAAAACAGTTATAATGCAGTTTGGAAGGAGTTAATCCACTCCGTATACTGTGTTGTGCTGTTTGCTATCATTATTATAAATCAGTGAAAGTTAATACCCCCCCAATTAAACAAAAAAAAAAAAACGAAGTTAACCTGCTTTTCAATCTCTGAGGCCAACTGGTTCCAACAATCGGAATCAGCTGCAGAATGCAGTTGATCAAATCTTAATATTTGAAAATAAAATCTGTTTTTCCGTGCATCTCACAGAATAAAACAATAACTTGTATTTTATTGCTAGTGTTATTGCTAAGCGTTCTGTTTCACGGTCAATCGTTGCATTTCTGGCAACCAATGAAAGGAGTCCCTCTCAGATTCCATAGCATAATAGGGGACCGTAGAGTGCAGGTTGCTAGGTAACGGCAGCGCAGAGGAGGTAGAATATGATTCGTGCATTTCTCTGCACATCACAAAGGTGGTTTTAGTTTAAGCGTATTACACAATATTTAAAGAAATGCTGAGGTTGCAGCTGTCAATGGAAGATAAATCCCTTATAAATAGAACATGGTAACTACACATAAGGAGTCAATAAATGCTGCATGCCTGGTCCCAGTAAGGTTTCTCCTTGAAATTGGAAATTTTTGCCAAAAGATTTATTACCGCGGATCAAAGGTTAACTCCCACCCCCCCTGCAGTTTCAGTCCAGATGTAAATCACTTCTTTTTCCCCTACTCACCCCCACAACTGTTTTATATACTTCCTGTTGTTTGCATTCTTGCTGGGGAATATCAGATTTTTTTAAAGCAATATATTAGGGTATGGCATTCATTTACAAATGTTAAAAAGAATATCATTTTTATTTCATGTCATTTATTCCAAAGTTTCCAGCTCGGCCAATAGAGCTGCCTGGTTCGGAACGTGTTGTTTTTAAAGAAAGCTCTGTGGAGTGTGACAATTTAATTTATTCCAGAGTCATATAATAACCGCAGATTGGCTGGCAGTGTGCTGACAAGATTTAAAATAATTACTACCATCCTTGGTACCCACACTATAGATCTCCTCAAACTTTTTTTTGGGTAGAACCATATTGATGCATCAAGACATGTTTAGAAACTTTACCCATTTTATGTGGGTACTGACCCATTAAGAACAAGGTGCACAGTTTTTTCTTGTGTTTCCTATATGTTTGCACAGCAATGCACTGAAATATGGGTAAAACCCATCCTTGTACACGCAGGTCTCTTGTTTCCTGGTGGGTCTTTGATCTCTTGTTTCCCGTTGGGTCCCTGATCTCTTGTTTCCCAATGGGTCTCTGATCTCTTGTTTCCCGTTGGATCCCTGATCTCTTGTTTCCCATTGGGTCCCTGATCTCTTGTTTCCCGTTGGGCCCCTGATCTCTTGTTTCCTGGTGGGACCCATCACTCCAGTCAGACACTGCAGATGACATTCAATAATGTAAACTTAAAAACTAATTTTTGACATTGTTCAATTTATCTTTTTCTCCAGTTGGCGTATTTTGGTTTTACTCCTGAAGCAGCAGGGGCAGCACTCCGTGTCTGTCAGGGTAACATGGAGTTGGCGGCCCAGATCCTAGCTCACAATCAAGGAACCCTTCCTTCTCACCTGTTGCAAGAACCAGAGATATCATCTCCATCATCCTCTTCTGCTTCTGCAGGTACAGTCATGTCTTTACAGCAGAAACTACCATTGGTCCATTGTCTGAAATTGTCAATTTGCTGCCAGTTTTTTATGGCTCCAGCATAATGTGCAGGTCACAGACCAGCTCCCCCTCCACTGGGCAGATAATGGGATATTGTTAATATAGCCCCCTGGGCATCAACAAGCAGCACTGTACAAATTTACCAAATTCAAAGACTGATATTTTGTAATTTTTGTATATTTTTTAAAGGACTGTAATATGCATACATTTTTTTTTGGAAAGAGGGTTAATAACTACAGGCAAATTAATAAACTGGGGCAAAGTTTGCCTGGTTCCAGCAACCAATTGGTTATCATTTTCCAATCTAATGCAGTTAAAACAATGAGAGGAAACATTTGATTGGTTGATGAAGGTTGCTAGACCTGGGGACCACTTGCCTTTTTATATAACAGTTTATTTAGGGACAAAAGAAATACAGTAAATGTTCCTGTGCTTGTGTGGGAAGCGTATCCACACTTCCATCCTGCCACACTTAACCACATGGTGTTTTAAAGTGCATGATTTGCCTGCCCAGATTTTGGCGTTGCCACACAGATAAAGAGATATTCATTATCGAATGAACTTTTTATTAGTTTGTATGTTCAGATGACAGTTTTGGCATGAGTATTCTCTGCATATAAACCCCAATTCAGTGCCCAGATACTTAAGTGAAATTAAGTTAATGAGGTCTAGAGACTTGAAAGAGCTCAGCACCAGTGTCCAGAGATGCACTTGCTTCCTTTATGTGGCATGGTAACTGGAGTGAAACTAACACAACACTATTAATTCAATGGAGCCTTAAACTCATCCTCATTTACTTACCTGTAAACCACTGCACACCATTCAAAAGTGCATCCACGTTTTTTTTCTATTAAAAGTCGCCCATGCATTTACAGGTAAGTGAATGGGAATAAGTCCGCTTTAGTGATTAAATATCTCGTGTGATTTTATTCTAAAACACCTAGATCTGAAAGTCTTAAAGGTTCAGTAAAATGAAAAGAAAAATGCAGATTCGGATATGGATTAGCAGGGCAATAACTTTAAAGTGTACGTAAACCCTATTTATAAAGATTGCCCCATTAAAGTATTGTAAAGTGGAAAAACGATTTATGAAATCCTCACCCACCTTTTCACTGTGCAGTACTTGTTATCCCTCTGTAAAATATTCCTCCTTCCTGTAGAGTATGAGTCCACGCCCCCACCCCTCTCACATTCCCTGACACTGACACTGTCTGGGTCGGAATTCAATGCTGCAGGGCTTGTAGCAGTGAAAGGAAAGTATCAGATTACTAAACATGCACTAGCAGAATGAGTCATTGTGTGACCTCATTAGGGAGAGGTGACTTCTGGGCACTATACAGGAACTGCAAGTACACAGAAATGCAGGGGAGACAGGTTGCTGGATTAAGAGATGAGAACTCAAAAACACAAAATCGTTTGTACTTTTCAATGTTTAAGTTTATGTTTCTACATTATAAATATAATATGTACAGTATATGTATAGTTTGGTCAATAACTTTACTTACACTTTAATACAGCACTTGCGAAAATGTTAAAATTTGTAGTTGTATTCATGAATTATATTATAAGGGAGAGATAAGAAAGGCTAGCTGAAGCAGGAAGGAATTAAACAAATTAACTTTCAAAATATGCAATTGCGTGGGAATGGAATGTATTATGTGACTGGAATCAACAGCACCATGTGTGTAAACAAGCAGAATTATAAAATAATGGAACAAGTAAGACTTTTTAATAAAGCAAAATCTAGATGGAGGGTGGAATGTGGAATAAGAAACACTTAAAGGACCGATAAGGCCCCCCCCCCCCAATGAATTACATTTCCATTTGAATTAGCATGGCAGTTATTCAAATAACAGCACTGTTTACAGCAATTTTTATCACTTTTGATGAACTCGTGATTTGTACTGATTTTTTTCCCCCTGTTTTAACCTTTACTGATAGCAGCCATGTTGTTAAACAGACCTCATACAGAACCATTGTTTACTATGGCGCTTTAAATAATACATATTCAGGAAAGGCATTACCATTAAAGCCCATTTTTTAAAGATAAATATCTTCATAGACACAATGTAGACTTTTTGGTAGCACAGACTGAATATATATATATATTATCTATAAACGCAATTGAGGTGTTACAGTCATTTTGACGTGGCCCAGGTTGTTATGTAGTTATTATATACTAGTAATTGTAGTTATTATATACTGCCAGCTTGACAGACTAAGCTTCGTGATTTGCAATATAACTTTTTACATTTTAGCAACCAGCACATTGGCTGCAGAGGAACCCAACATAGATCCAGTTAAGGAAATCTTGGATGATATACCGGAACATGAAGAGGATTATCTGGATTTAACCTTAGAGGAAGAAGGAATTGTACTTGTCGAATATATTTCTTACTTGGAGAAGTTGTAGTGCACAGCATTTGTGCAGACCCCGAAGCACACATTCATATATATATAAAAGGTTTTTGTTTGTCATTTACAAAGATCCTTGTGATTGATATTGATGCACTTTTCGATTATATATATAATTTTTTTCTGTACTTTCTCTACTCTGCTTTGTTTACAGTAATTCCTTTAACCTGCTCCCTGTAGCTGTGCTTGTATTGTGCCTTGTTTTCATCATTAGGTACTTGCTGTTTACATGCCTTAAAGGAGAACTAAGGGGCTCATTGTCAAGGGTGATTCCTATGGGCGAGGGGTGATATATTTACCAATGCCTGTATTTCCTCCAGTGTTGACTCCTGCTTAATGTTACAACTGATCTTCAGTTCTAGGGCCGTGATCCCCCCAGTACTTCCCCCTCCTCTTCTTTGCCAATGTGAGCAAGTGCAGAAGCAGTATTCTGACCTGATACTGCTTCTGCACTTGCTTGCATCAGTGATGTTGAAAAGGAACCTAAAGGAGATTTACTAAGCTGGAACTAACGAAAGGAAGATTGGCTTTAAAATGAAACAGGAGTCAGCAGTGGAGAAAAGACAGGTATCAATAAGTATATTAACCCCACCCCCAAAAAATCACCCCTAGACTAACAAGCATTTAAGGTCTCCTTTAAAGCGAATGTAATGCTTGTTTGTTGACACTTTAAATCTTTATATATATTAGAGCTTTATCAGTATGCATATACTTTGTATTATTACACAGCGCTGTAGGTACATACAATTATAGTTACAGGGAGCAAGAAACAGTAAAAAGTTAAGCAGGAAAGATATTAAAGGAGAAGATAATGCATGTTTTAAAACAATCTTCCCTTTTTTTAACTAAACTTCCATTTGAACTCTTTCTGCTTTGCCAGACTGGCAATGTTTAAGAAATAATTCAGAATTTACATGTATAACTGGTAACTTGGCACAGACAAGTCAAAAACCATTCCTTTATTTTTTTATTTTTTGTACCAGTGATTAACAAGGAACTAAAGCGTAGCCCCTACAAGAGCGCTTTTCCTTTAAAACCTTAAATCATCAATGCCAATAGTCCTGCTGCTGCAAATCTGCAGCGCTTAAAGATTTCTAACTTATTTTCTCCAGCCGATCTTCTCCCTTCCAGGGACATCGACCTTTCAGCTACGGCTCTTTCTAGATTTCCTGGAGGTTTAGACATTGACGGAAGTTCTTCAGAATCGATTAGGAGGATCTCTGAAGGAGAGAAAATAGAAATCCTGCAGTATAAGGGCTAGACTTTAGTTCTCCTTTTCTCCTTCCCTATACCCTACAATATCTTTACAGTAAACTGCACATTCTGCTATTCCGCAGGCTGGAGAAATCCTTTGCACTAATCACAGCTCCATTAGGTATTTACTGAGCGCAGAAAAAATTCTCTCCCTCCAGAGTGGAAGGGGAAAAAAATGGCATTTAAGATCAAGCAATAATCCTCTGTTTGTACCAACGTCCAGAAACATTTACGTAACCTGACTGTGAAACCGTTTCATATTACTGATCTTTTGTAGTTTTATATTCATATTCTTTTGAATCCAATCCAGTAAAAAAAATAAAAAAATATTTTATGATACAGCAAGGAGGGGGGTTTTGAGGGCACTGAGTTGATTACCCTATTCTTATACAAAGCTAGAAATCTTCATTCGCTTACAGATTTTATATTGTTGTACCTTGGATTCTAGAACTTTCATAAGCAGGTCTTTCTGGAATTTATAGGCTATTCCCTGTGAATTGTGGAGTTAATAGGATTATAGTGCTGATATCACCAAATTTTGTCTAGCCGCATTCCTATCCACTCATTGTTTACTGAGCTATAGGGAAAGAAATAATCTAATAAAAAAATGAAGATTTTGGAAATCTATATTGCCTAGTTAAAAAAACAAGTCAAAAGGCTGGACATCCCACAATGCATTAGTGCAACCGTCCGTATTCCAGTGGTTAGTATTGGACCAGTAACACCAAAAAATTAAAAATTCCATTTGGACTGGCATGGTAGTTGTTAACATACTTAACATATAGCACTTGTAAAAATGTTATCTTTTAAGTGAAATTAATGAATTTTATTGCTTGCTATCTGTCTTTACCGATAGCAGCCATGTTATTAAACAGACCTCACCCAGTTCCATTGTTGTCTATGGTACCTTACATAAAGAATATACTGAGAGTGTGCCCATTTTTTAAAGCCAAATATCTTTATTTCTATACACATTTTAGAATTTTGGGAATCACAGATTTTATATATATATATATATATATATATATATATATATATATATACTGTATGTATATATATATATATAAACCTATAAACCCAACAGTCCTAGAAACTAACTAGTTTTCAACGAAAACTAACATGATGCAGTGCGATTTAAAAGAATACAGTGGTATATAGTGAATTTTCATTATTTGGTGTCTCTGTCTATTGAGCAAGACCCTAAATCCTTTGCAGACGTTTAAGCGAATGTTGACATAAAATACGTTTCGCATTTGGCTTGGTTGCCCTTTAAAATATGCGTGTAAGTGCAATATAAAACCTTTAACAGTTTTGGTACTAAAATTACGATTGTAAATACTTGCCTTGCTTTTATTTTTCATTTCTCAGTTCATTGAAATAGTTGGCAGTTTTGTGAGAACTTTGGCTGGACTGCTCATTGGTTATCCTTAAAAACAAAATTCCCAGACTAGACATAAATATAAATATATTTCCATAATGCAAAGCAAAGGCTTGCTCATAAAGAAAGTCATCACAACTAGAATAAAATGTAGTGGAAATCTGCAATCTTTGCTTTCCCCAGGTGGTACTTAGTTATATTTACGTACACTTTATGAAGCTGTTTGTCTACTGACATAGGCATGTGAGCAGATAGTTGTTTCATATGTAGCATGAAAATCCCCTGAATTAATGTGATCTGGAATAACTGTATGAGTGAATCAGCAGATATTAGCAGAACATGGGAGAAATGTGTGCAGTTTAACACCCTGCTGTTCTGTTCAGTTGGCTGGATGAGTGTCTATACTTGGCTTAAAGTGCACCTGTCACCACAAAATTCAAATACTAATTTAGGTTGTACTAATGAAATAAACATTTTTGTAAATATAAATGTATTTAAAAAAATGTACTTTTGTACAGCGTTTCTCTCTGTCCTCTTCCCTGTCAGCCTGACTTTTCTTTCTTGAGTTGGGTTGGATGGAGCTAAATGATGATTTACATTATAGCTCTTCCAATCAGATCCCTGATAGATTGTGATTTAAGGGATCTGATTGGAGGAACTTTAATGTCAGTCATCCTTTTTGCCCCACCCAACCCGACTCGGGAAAGAAAAGTCAGATGACAGGGAAGATGACAGACAAAAACGCTGTATAAAGGTACATTTTTTTAAATTACATATATATTTACAGAATATTTACTTCATTAGTAGAACCTAATTTAGTATTAGTTTTGAGGTGACGGGTGCATTTTAAGACTGTATTTAGAAGAGAATGCGGACTCTGCAATTATAACATCAAATTCTTCACTCCAAAAGCACAAAAACAGTCATAAAGTAGGCAAAATCAGTAATTACCTTAAAAATACCATCCAGGAGACTAAGATGGACCATGAACTGCACCTGTACTATACCTGTTCCCAAAGTAACTAATAGACTTTAATGTATAGTTCATTAAAGGTAAATTAAATTCTAACTTATATTTACATTTATGTGATGTTGATCAAGGTATGTTTCAGAAGAAAGAACTATTTTTATATTTTATAGCCTTAAAAATACGAACACTTTCTGCTCCTTGATCTTTTATCAGGCCTGGGAGTTCATTTAATGGGGACAGCTGATTGAGTCTTAGACATTAAGAGAATCTGAATAAAACCTCACTGTACCAAGACTAGACAGAAAAAACATGTCATTTAATTTAAAATTAAATGTATTATTATTTATAATTATTTATTTAATCATTCACTTCAGCCCCTGCCCCATGGAGCTATTTCCCTGTTGAGTCACATACACATAGACAGTGGTTGTATGTGGTTGGATTGTGGGAGGAAACCCACAAAAGTAAGGGAGATCATACAATCTCCATACAGATGATGTCCATGGTGGAATCGAATCCAATGCTAAAAGGTAGTACTAACCACTGAGTCGCTGTACTGCCCTTTTGGTTATGTTGCCATTGATTAATATTGTTGATGTCGGCCTCTGCAGTTTGGTATTGCTTTATGCCACAAGCCCAAGGATGATTTAAAGGGGACAGTGACATAAACCTGAATATATGTGTCAGAAACATCTATCCCCCCATTACTTTAATGAGTGTTGGAAGTCTTGCCCTGGATTAGGTCAGGCATAACTGCAGGTTGATTGGTCTGTGAGTGCCTTATTATTTTGAAGTGTCTTCACTTTTCATGTTGCCCTATTGGGGAGTTATTTTTTTTCAGCACTGTTTGTAATATTTTACTGTTATTTGTATTTTAAACCATTAGTGGCACCTGGGTCACACACCCTGTTTTGGAGATGAACATCTGAATTTAAATGGCTGCCTTTTTTTTTATTATTGATCAATTAATCTGAGGGAATGAACTTTCATCCTTAAACAAAAATTCTTGCAAATGATTTTCTTCAATAAAAACGTTTTAAATTTTTTCCCTTTAAATCTGGAATTTTGTAATGTTTGTGTCTGTTTCTCCCTTTGTGAAAATTTTCTTCTGAAAAGTTCATTTTTTAGGCCTTGGTGGAGCCTCTGCACCTCCAGTTTTCTGTTGTCCTGTTTAGAAGGTGAAAGAAGAGTTGGGGTTTTCTAGTTAGACATTTATAAGGATTGTTTAGTTCTTTATTTAAGCATATGCCAGTGCTGCCTGTATAAGGCAATAGCTGAACAGTAATTTACTACCTCGAAGACGATGCTACATGGAGTTTAATGAAGGTCTGTCCACAGCTATACTAATGCCATCATGGCAAGAAGTTTGTATTCTATAATGGATGTGCACACGTGTGTAAAACTGAATATTAAGTTATCTTGCCTGGTCTGGGTAAAACTGATGCACTCAACGTGTAAATATAAAGGTATGGGTTACGTTCCTACTGTTTTGGTTCTACTTTTAAACCAAAAAAATATTCCTTTTGACCTTGTGAGATTACACAAGTATTAAATGTTTCCTCTGGAACGGTTTTCCCATGTCCGATACGAAGATCTCTGTATGGAAACCTATGGACTTTACAAAGAACTGATCGTTGCTTACATAACCAATGAACAGTACAACAATAGGGATAAGTACAAAGAACAATGAAGTGCAATGAACAATATCTTATACCTATAGACACAATGGCACATGACTTATGCATAATTCAGTACAGTTTGCTTTTAACTGCTGACTGACTGGACCATATACAAAGATGGCACATGGAAAGACAAGCCATTTACACAATGAACACACAGAAAATCACTGAATTACTAGCAGGATTCTGCTCAAATTCTACATTTTTAATTAAAGCACTTCCTAAACCAGATTCACCTGTGACTAAACTGGAATAGACCATAGAATAGACATTTCTGCTTGGTGTTGCTTATTTGTCCATTTGTGTCCCACTATCCATGACTACTCCTCCACTCCCCCCCCAAGCTCACATTTATTGCCTCCATGACACTACATATCATTCTCTTCCATCCCCTTCTTCTTTGGCCTTCAGTCTTTCCCAGTATCGGGGCCTTTTCTAATGGGTCTTGTTTTCTCATTATGTATAAATTATTTGAGCATTAACTTCAGTATGTGTCCTTCTAAACAGCGAGTTTGATTTCTTTCAGTATTGACTGATTTGATTTCCTTGCAGTCCAAGGCAACCTCATAAGTCTTCTCCAGGACCACAATTCCAAAACATCAATTCAATATTTTACTGACTGCAGTTAAAGTTTTGCCAAACCAAATGGTCATATTTACTTGAAGAATTATTATGGATTGTGATTGTGGACTGTAGAGTAGTTGACATTTGGACAAATACAATCTTTCTTTTGTAAGCTGGGTAGACCATGCATGGGGAGGGAAGGGCGGCCAACATGGGGGGTCTATCTTGGGGGTGTTAGTATTTGCAAGATCTGTAATCTATGGGGCAGAAGAAGGTAGTAAAGGGGCAATTAAATTCGGGGGGAGGGGGGTCCTAGAGTATTCATACTCTCTTTTCCAATGTGCTGCCAGAACAATGTCAATTCTTTAAAGATGAGGGATTTTTTCTGGGAGAGGTAGCTCATTTTGGGGGTAATTCACCATTGTGCGAAGTGAGGTCCAGATCCTTCGCCTCACTTCACACATGGTGTTATGCTCTTGCTGATGTCCTGCACGCAGACATCAGCGAACGCTTTAAAGGAATTCCAGTCTCGGTGAGAGCACACGAGTCACCTCGCCGAGACTGTAATCCCTTTAAAGCGTTTGCTGATGTCCGCATAACACCATGTGCGAAGTGAGGTGAAAGATCCGGACCTCACTTCGCACAATGGTGAATTACCCCCTTTATATTGACTGAAAAAGACCATCAAAATGTTGAAATGAACAATATGTACTAGGAATTGCCCTCTGAGAGTTAAACAAAGACACAGGCCACTTGGATTTTATGTGGGAATCTTCTAAAATAAAGAAACAAAATATCAATTTTTGGAGTCAAGGGAAATAAAAATGACAAATGTAACAGTTGATAATCAGATGAAAATAACATAGGTTCTATATGTAAATCCACTTTGATTGCCTGCATATTCTTTAGATTCGGGGGGGGAAAAAGCAGGAGATTTCTTGAATTTGTTACTTGAATTTTATTTTACTGTTAAACATTTGGCACAGCAATGCAGTTAGTTTATAAATACACATTTATAGTAAAAAATAAAACACTGTGTAGGGATCATTTAAAGCTATGTTCAGCCTGATACATCTTTAAAATGAAGTGGAGTCTAGTTCCCACACTTTAATTGAATGCATTTCCAGCATGGCTAATCACCCAGTACCAGAACACAAGCTAAATTACTAGAATTGGATGGTTTGGAGCTAAATCTGCATTGCCAGCAATATTCAACTACCCAGTACCAGAACACATCCTAAACTACTATATTTGGACAGTTTCAAGTATGTTTCATTCTAACTTAAAGAAGGGCAGAATATGTGTGAAATACCTCGCCCAAAGGGAGATTGTCCTAGCAGATATTTTTTTGTTTTGTTTTAAGAATGGGGGGGGGGGGGAGTGCATAACTGGACAATAATTTTAAAAAGGTTGGTAGATTCTTTTTACAAGAACTGGGCTTATCTGGGATCAGTAACATATCGACTACCTTGCAAAGTTCACATTAGGCTGTGTCATCAGTACAGAAACCCAAACAAAACGCACATAGTAAAGGAGTAAAGGAGCGGTCCAATTATACAGTTCATATGGAGACATTATGGTTAATAAGTTATTAAATGAAAAAAATCTGTCCTTTCTTGAAGCTCGCAAGGCTCTACTCGAGACGCCTCGCGAGACTGGAATCCCTTTAAAGCATTTGCTGATGTCCACGTGCAGGACATCAGCGAGCGCATAACAGGCTATGCATACTGAAACGAACGATCTGGAGGGTAAGTTCGCTCTTTGGTGAATTACCCCCTAACACTGATGTAGAAATTATTTTTTTTGTGAAACCAGATAAGGGTGATTCTAATTAACCAATGTAAGGTAAAAGGCCAGGATGACAAAATAATATTTCTTATTTCCGCAAATCTTAAAATCCACAATTTTGGCAAGCATGATTGAAAGTACAGTAGCTTTTGGGCAACAAGAACATTTTAGTTAAGAGACTGACTTCAGCATTCGGATTTACAAGTTTTATATTGATGAATAGGTTCATGAAATTCTAAAAAAATTGTGTAATTGTTCAGTGCAATGGTTTGCACCAAATTGTCAAATCACCATAAGCTGCACCACTAACCAGAAATGTGTGATATTCAAATCATTTTGATTTGGCAGTAAAAGTCTAAATGAAATGAACAGGATTAAAAACGTCTTTTAGAGCAATTGGCCGCACCATTTAATAAAGTGATGGATGCTCAGCTTCAGATTAATCATTCAATATAAAATGAATCATTTATCAATAATTTAAGTTCAAGATAACTAGAAATTTCTCCAGTTTTTATCAGTACAGATAAAATTAAAAGGCATTAACTGCTCCACAGTAGGGATCTTCGTGATGGCCAGAAGAATAGATTGATCAGAACATGAGTGCACACTATTTTCAGAACTTCCAGAGGTGGGGATAACCAGGTAGTAGAGGGAAATACTAACTATGCAATGTCTCTCCCAGCCTGTAGGCAAAAAAAAATCACACCATATCAGCAGGATCATTTTGTCCATTCATTTCAAATGAGCAACCAACTTTATTATGGAAGATGTGAGATAGGCTACCCTTGATGGAAGACTTGCTTTTTAATGACCTATCTTTCTTTTTCTTCTGGGGCTTGTCCTGTTGACACAAGTCTTTTATATCCCACACTCTTAGTGTTCCGTCATGAGAAGCCGTGTACAGGAATCCATCATGGATCTGAAATTAATGAGCGATAAGATCTTTAAACACCATCAAAAACACATCGACAGCATAATTAGATCAGGCAACTTAGGTTTTCCATCAACGATACACAGTTACATAATTACAAGTGCAAAAGTTCAGTAAGGTCATCCCAACACTTGTAACTTCTCTATCACTAGTTGACAAAACTCTGGTCTACTTCAAACACCTTTCTACTATGACTTCCATAGTTTAAATATTTTAGATATACATTAGATACTGAAGTGAATTTTGGAATGCTATGATCTACTCCTTATTCACTAAACAGAGCACTCCCAAAGCAAAGAAGAGAACACTGTCAAACCTAGTCTCTTGTGTAGCACAGCATATTCAGTCGATAGTAGGCAACTTCTGAATGCTTGCTATGGGTCACCAGGCCTCAGTAAATTTGGCCCATTGATTAATTGCCATGAATGTATCTCAAGTATGCTTCTCTGTTGTACAGCACTGCAGAATAGTAACTTATATATATATATATATATATATATATATATATATATATATAAGAATATTAAATTTACCTGCTACAGAGAGAGAGATCTATGATGGAAATTATCCATCAAGAAGAAGCATTTCTTTTTCTTGATGGACTTCCAACCTCAAGTCAGTGCTAAATGCAGTAAAAAAAAATGCAGCGAATAAATGTCAGAATAGGATCAGGAGAGAGAAGCAGGTCAAATCCCCTACAAGGAGTGGCCAGGGGTGGAAGTGATTACAGCAGATAGTGTATGGAAGAGACAGTCCAGAGAAGTGATGGCAGGTAATACACCAGTTTTCTGATGTAATAAGGTGCCCCTGTATTTGTAGTACTCAAAGTTGATGCAGTCTTCTAAGGATATCCAGAAGTAAACTCTTCACAACTGAAACAACCCTTCCCCATACCCCTGGAGAATCTTCAGGTTTGTCTAAGCAGATCCTTAAGTCTGTTAGGATAAGGGAAGCCATGAAATACTGGAGGAGAGTACAATAGTTCCAAGAGAAGGTTACGAGATGGGTGACTCCAAGACAAGGTTATATTTTCAAAGATAGTTACCATCAAAAGATAATCAACTAGCTTCTCATCAGTTGGCGAGCTCCATGGAACTATGATTAATATAGTCTTCTAATACTTAAAATTACCAACCTGAATGCAGTTGATTATGAAGGAGTGACCTTGAAAGGTGCGTTGCAAGGCTCCACATTTTGTTTTAAATGCTCTGGCGCAAGCATCACCGCTTCCAGTAAACACTAACAAAAAAACAAAAAAAAAAAGGAAATAAACCAATTAAAATGGCAAACAAGGAACTGCAGCATTCCCATTCAATAATTCCTTTAGAATCATAACCTAAATATTATACATGCATCATAATCACTCCATGCTTTGGAATTAGTTATAAAACTGTAGCAAGTGGGCAAAGTACTTGGCAGAAACATTCTGTATGTAGGTATAATTTTATTTATAAAGCGCCACAAATTTACGCAGCGCTGTACAATTC
>WMED01006489.1:0-18431 GCA_019650415.1 Pipa parva
GTAGTTGGATTGTAGGAAAATAAATCGATACATCGATTTAATAGATGAATCGTTACACCCATAGTATATACTGTACACTCATGGCTCATTAAACAATCCCTTCTGGAAAAAAACCTCCAATGGCAAACTACCAAAAGAAACCAGGAGATGGCAGCAAAGTAAAAAAAAAAAATAGCAGTAATCCTTCATTGAAATTTAACTAATAAAAAAGCCATCAGAAGGTTATGTATAGCTATGTGTCTTTCTTACAATATTACAGGGGTAACAAGCAGTATTGGTCCTGTTCCCCAGCTTGCAACTATTTGTAAAACCTTGTGTTTTTTTAGATAGGGTGCCAGAGAGTATGCACATTATTTCTGACAGTGTTGGACCCCCACCCCTCAAACATGTTTTACATACCGCAGTTACAATGAAAACTACAGTTACATTGTTCAGTAAGCACTGGGCCATTTGTTTCATTGGTCAGTACTCAAAAGCCTACATAGTGCCCCTGGTTTACCTAGATGTCTGGTCCTCCCACAGCACTACCCCCTTTAGCCCCCTGTAGACTGCCCTGCATGTATGTATAATTTTATTTATAAAGCGCCACAAATTTATACAGCGCTGTACAATTCAGTAATAAAAGTACAGTACAGACATGTGAAAAGTGCATTAAACAATAGAAGAAAAATATCACAAGGATACATCACTTTTAAGTGCTAGGTTGTGGTTGACACAAGAGGTTGGAGGTCCCTGCCCTATATAGCTTACAGTCTAAGAGTGACTGTAAATATGCTGGTAAGAGCTGGCAATGAGGTGAGGACTTTTAGGGTTGTGGTGGGTACTTAACCTAAGATTATGCCTTGTTCAACACAAGAAACATGCCTGTGTAGAGGTAATAAAAATAGATATAAAATGTTATAAAGCATAGTTACTTTTGTTTTTACCCAGAATTAAACATACAAATTAAAGGGTAGCCAAAATATTAGTGTTTTGTAGTCAGTCGAAAATAGTAGGATGTGGAGTGAAAGTGAATTACATCATCTTCACAATTCCCCAAACTGTATAAACTGAATAATACATCCCTTTCTATGTCACCCTGAACCTAGTTTATGTTGTCATTTGGTCACAGTCTTTATTGTCACTATTAATTGAACAATTGTGTTATGCCACATCAGAGCCCTGCCATCATCCCCCTACATTTTGATCTGTTGAATTTGACACAGTACACCTTGCTGAATTCACTACTCCAAAGCTTGGTAAACAGCCAAATTATATGTGCATATGCATTCAAAGGGGTGTGAAAGGCTCCGTAAGTCTGTAACCATCATAAATGCCTGGATTGAAGGGAAATTTTCCACAACACACAATTTGCTGAATACACAAAGACAAAGAAGTGGTGAATGAACATGAGTTCAGACCCTTACACAACTGTTTGGACTTAATTGAATCAGCCCTTCAATCTTTTTACATGTAAGTGCAGTCTGCATATTTTTTCTGCAGGATAATCCACACATGATATTGTGTTCTTCAAAATAGACAATAATTAACCTAATTTAAAAAGCTCTGCTGAAAATCAGCTAGTCTGACCCAAGCCAAAAAGCTCCCAGTTAGTTTTTAGTTTTGAGATGGTTAACTTAAGTTAGGTGCAGGGTAACTCACCTTATCAATACTTTTCTTTTAAATCAATAAGCTACAGGCAGTGTCAGATTTACATCTCATTAATTTTTAGGTACAGAATGCCTTGGGCCACACCCACTAACTGACCACGCCCCTTTGTAAAAATAAACACAGACTAAATTATACAGATAATTGAAGTACTGCATGACATATAATTTCATGAAAAGTGAATTAACAGATGTCAGAATAAAATTGATTACCCCTGCCTATGTCCCTGACTAGGAGTAAGGCACCCTTCTGACTAAGCCGCCTATAGGAAAATCTGGTGCTAGCTACAGGAGATGGTCCTTACCATCCCCTGTAGCCAGGAGATGCAGGCAACAGCTGAATTTCTAGTAAAAAATGGAAACAAAATATGTTGGTATATTTATCCAGACCCACCAGAGAAGCCGATTACAAGGTCCATGGCCCACAAGCATATGTTGTCATCATACCTGGGAACATATGAAGTCCCTCTGCCCTGTAGTAATATTAATAGCTGGGGCAAAGCTTAATGATGCACATAGCGTCATCACTGGTTGTGAGGCTAATTGTTTGGTAGGCAATTGAATGGCTTTTGTGCTGAAAGGGTTGGGATTTGAGTAGGGGAGGGGCTTGGGTGGAAGGGGCGGAGATACCAGTTTCTACCTCAAGGCTTGAGAACTTGAGGGTTTCCCCAGGGACCCAGTGTTGGTTTGCAAATGCAGTCTCCAGATGAAACCCAGCGAGCTTTCAGCATTAAGTTGTCATGTACAATGCAATAAAAGAAAAGATACCAGTGTTGTGACTCAATAATAAATATACCCTATAGCTAGCTGTACAGCAGTGGCAGATGCTGGTCTTTCAAGGAGAAGAAGCTCAGTTTCAGCCTACTTCATAAAATGTGTTGGTTTATTTATACATAAATCTGTGACCCTGTCGTACCAACAAGCTGTCTTTTCCAGGGACTTGACTACGCTTCACCAAAAGATCGCTGATTCGTTCATTTCGCTGTCAATCACAAAGGGATTCAGCCTCAGACAGATCATCCAATCATCATGCAGATGCTGAGCGTCCGGGCCAGCCAAGGCCAGTCCACTGCCCCCTAGACCCCCCCAGAGACGCTGAGTGTCCGATGGGTGGGACAAAGCCCAGCATTTATCCAATGACTCATCTCATTTCGCTGCACTTTTTGCTTCTCTATTGAACTCTGTGGACACTCAGCGTCCACACTATTTAAAGCACTGTGAAGCTGCGGGAATGAGTGAGAGGAAAGCTGTGTCGTTACCAATGATAAGAAGCTGATTCTGAACAAAAGTTGAGCGCGTTGTAGCGCATATTTAGTCAATGACATGTATATATTTGATCACTTATTTTTTGACATTTTAGGGGAAGCTGAGCTTCCCTTGCAGTCTTAGAGCAATCAACACTGCTGTACAGGGACCGCCATTACATCACTTTTGTAATTTTCCTATATGTTACAGTACATTACTTTAAACACAAGATGGCGCCCAGTAGGCAAGTTTGGACATGAACACAGCTACATTTAATTTACTTAAAGGAATTGCTTGCATTTAGCCATCTTACAGGCTAGTATGTCACATCACACATTTGTACACCAAAGTTCCGGACTATATAAGCTTAGTAAGCCATGTGTCATTTCACACCTTGAGAAGTGTAGGAAATGTAACATTAATGTTCTGTGGTGGTGCTGCTGAAATATGGGGGTACTCCTCCCCTTTTAAATGCGTTCTATAATGTGATACAGAAAATAACAGCAGTCTAATAAGGCATATTTCAGTATAAACCAGGGGTAATGTAGAATTTAAATTTACAGCAACTTGTATAAAAATTAGTCAAGGGTAAATTTTAAACAAGTCAAATTTCATATAATGATCAATGTGTCATACAAGAAAAAAACTGTAATCTGTGTTTTGTGCTTATGCCAACTGAGGATTCTGGGGGTTGTATTCAAGAGCAAACTGAGCACTACAGATTAACGGCCTTAGCAAAAAGCAATCTTTTTGGAGTTGCTTCCCCTTGGTGGTCTATAGCAGAGGTCCCCAACCGCCGGTCCGCGGACCAGGACTGGGCCGTTGGGGTTTTTCAGCCGGTCCGCAGCGTCACTGACAGCTAGCTCTATATGGGACCGTCTTGTTGCAGGAAAACAAGCCCAGTGCTCCCACTGATCCAGGAAAACAAGCCCAGTGCTCCCACTGATCCAGGGAAACAAGCCTGGTGCTCCCACTTATTCTGAACCTATGGTAAGTTGAATCACATTCTCATTATAAATGTCATAATTATATTATAAGTATGCACTAAGCTCCACCCCTCCATAACCCCTCCCCCATATGACCAAAGCTCCGCACCTGCCCCACCACCACCCCACCGGGCCATGGAAAACTGGTCTAGCTTAAAGCCGGTCCCTGGTGCAATAAAGGTTGGGGACCTCTGGTCTATAGGTACTGGTACCTCCTATACCACTGAAATTCCAGTCACCACTAGTCTCCTAATGCAACTCCTGAGAAGATTACCCCTGTTCTCCCCTTGGCTGGTATCTATTACCAGGCTACAGAATAAAGAAGGTTGGTGTTGGTTACACCACTAATGATGTCACCGGTGACCAGCCAATCAAAAATCACTGGAGACATCACTGAGTGGGGTCATATTCCGCTGTTCCGCCTGGCAGGTTGGGTGTTACCGCTGTAAACCTTTGAAATTATAACTCTAATTTCCTACATCAGAATGTTGGTCACTGGTTGAACCTTTTTGCACAGGATGCACATCTTCTGCTTCTTTTAACAATCTGTTAAAAGCTTTTAATTTTGCAGTACTGTCCCCCATAAACATGTACCTATTATGTAGCTGCAGTTGTATCATTTCCATGTGTGAGAGCATCTTACAGACAGGAAAGTGCCCACAGAATGTGCGCATATCCTGAGTACTGAAATCCTGAGCTTTTAATAAAGGTTCTTTAAAGGGATAATAACAACAGTAAATACAAATTTTGTTTGTGCCTTAAAATAATGTGCATTTAAAGAAAAAAAAATCTTTTTCGAATCGGCAGTTAAAATTGTCCTGGTAAAAAAAAGGTTATCTTTGAAATTAACTTACTGATCTGTATTATTTTGAGTTTGTTTTATTGACTTGTTGTTGCAAGTCAAACCCCTGCCTGGTCTTTTTGTTTGTATGTACATATTTATTTTATGGCTTCCTATGAAACTTTAGATATTCATAAAGGGCTGTAGAAACACAAACCAATAAGAAAGCAGGGTCTCAACTTCAAAGATGATATATTTACAAGTTTAATTTTACAAATAAGACACAGATTATCTTTATAAGGCCGGGTTCACACTAACATATAATGGGGGTTATTCACTAAGGTGCGAATTTGACTGTCGAATTCGCAATCAACGGATTCCCATAGCAAATCCGCTACAATTTCCCCATTGTAAAGTTGCAACAATTTTTTAATGTTAAGATTGCGACAATTTTCCCATTGTAAAGACGCAACTGCGACAGTAGCAGCCTATTGTGACTGTCTATATCTGGCGAATTCACACCTATATGCAACAATTCAAACTTTAGTGAATAACCCCCATTGTGCTCATCATTTTTTATTTTTTAAAAATGCGTGTCGCAAAAAAAAGGCCATCAGATTAACACTGGTGCATTTTCACAACGCGTTTTACAAAAAATAACAGCACTTATTTGTCACTTTTCCCTCATGTGTGACCGCTATTGTTCAATTCCTTTTGCTACTAATCCTGTCGTATTTTTTACGTTGTTTTCTATACGCTCGAAAAAAAAAACATGAAGTGTCCCAGCGCATATTCCTCTCTATGAAACACTAATGTGACATTGCACACACGTAATCATTGAGTGTTTTTTCGTTACTGCGTAGTTTTAGCATTTTTTCACAACATGCTTTTATTTTTTTTCAAAAAGGATGCACACAATAGGCCAGTATGAACCTGGCCTAACAGAACTTCATTACTCCATCGCCTGACTTGGGATCCAGTGTTATCAAAATCCATGGTTACATAAGTGCATGAAAATGTGACACAGTAGTGCTATTGTCTGTTCTCATGAGAAATCATGCCTGTTGATAGTATGTAGACAAAAAATAAATAGTTTTTCACATTGTCTAACTTCAACCAATTCATGAAAATACGACAAATACGGCTCTTTTGCAGTATTTTCACATTTCGCCAGGTTGAGGGTGGCGAAAATCCATTATTCGCTATGAAGATGGGTATTTACTGATAACAATTTTTATCGATATTGATACAATTTTTTTCTATTCTCATAAATGAAGGGAAAAGGAAAATGCGGCATAACAAAAAAAAAAGTGCAAAAAACTGGCAAAAGCAGGAATACGGTTTTTCGACTTTAGTAAATATGCTGTCAATTCACCCATAATGTCACATAGTTAAATTCACTTAAACAGCATTTTCACTTGGCAATGACGCAAATGGATTTAAGTGTATTTGACACATTGTCGGACATAGTCACAAATTTGACCCAAAGAGCCATATTTGTCGTGTTTTCATGAATCTGTTTAAATTAGACAATGTGGAAAACTCTTTATTTATTTTTTGTCTACATACTATCAACAGGCATGATTGCTCATAAGAAAGAACAATAGCACTACTGTGTCACATTTTCATATTTGCCTACATTACAAGTATTGTTTACATTAATTTCAATAGCAGACAATTCCTAGTTCATGTTAACGCTTTGTTGCCATGTTTTCTGTGGCTTTTGAGTGAACTTAGGTCACTGCCTTAAGTGACCCATTTGCCACTTTTACTTGGTGAACAAATGTAAGCAGTATGCCATGCGATTTTTCACTGTGATGCATAAAAAAATACCCACAGTGTTCACAAGCAAATAGATACAAAGTGACACGTAACTAAGAGGTTGCTGTCAAAGTGGATGCATATTCACCACGTTACAGAAAATCACTCTCTTTGGTGAAAAAGCAACTGGAGTAGCCCTGAATTCTTGCAAATTTTCACATATACAATGAAATTCAGAGGGTTATTCACTAAAGTTCAAATTGTTGCGTATAGGTGTGAATTCGCCAGCTAAAGACAGTCGCAATAGGTTTCTACTGTCTCAGTCACGTCTTTATAATGAGATTATTGTCGCAGTCGTGACTTTACTATGGAAATTTGTCGCAGTTGAAACTTTTAAATTTTCGCAGTCTTGACTTTGGGGAAATTATCACAGTCGATGATTTGCTATGGGAATCCGCTGTTTGAGAATTCAACAGTTGAATTCACACCTTCCTGAATAACCCCCTTTAGACTTTGATTGAATGTGCCCCTTGCAGATGTTAATCTCCCTTTAAGGAAGTGCTGCAGAGGTCATGTACAGGTGTCACAGAATTGTCCATTTAGAAAAAAAAATGAAAACTAAATTCAAATTATCTAGAGTTTGCAGATATGCTGCATATAAATACTGTTTATTTACCCAATACACTAACATGTTCCAGGAGCTTTCAAAATGTGATGTTAAGAGTGTATGGGTAGGAAGGGGCAATGTGCATCTGTTCTAGACTGGATGGAGGGATATCCTGTTCCATCACACACAGGATACAGCTGTGTGCACATGCCCTGGGAAATCCTTCCCTAAACGGACACATTCATTGGATATACAAATGTTTCTGTTACATGTCTCTCATGTGTAAGATATATAGAAGCTAATCAGTAAGGTAAAATAAATGGAGATACATCTTTTAAACATGGCAGGCAGATGCAGTAATGCATATATGTACATTCACACATTCAATTACATGTGTACAGTATATACATATAACATATGTATACAATGACTTTGCCAGTCTGCTCTAGGAATTTTGCACTGTTCATTTCATTGAGCTGGAAAGAGAGAGAGAGAGAGAGAGAGAGAGAGAGAGAGAGAGAGGAAACAGTTTCTATGGTTACGGGTCTGGACCTGAGGATCCTCTGTATATATTTCTCTCTACTCCCTCCTGTTTTTTTTTTCTTATTCTTCCCACTAGTCTGTACCCACCCCCACCACATCCCCAAACATACACACTCCTTTTCTTAAGCTTTTTGCATTGTTTTCTGTTTTGATGAACTAATTGGCAATATGTTTTCCCTTTTTCTCTCTCCTAATAGTCACTTTCTCCATCCTCATGGTCCCCAACCCCCCATATCCATCCATTTTATGCATTTCTCTCTTCTATCCCCCTTCCCTCCCCCCTCCTCTTGTTGTGAGTTCCACCATTGCAGAGACATGATGATGTTGAAGGGGCTATATTTCTCCACCCCAAAAATAATGCTTCCATGGCAACAGCATCTGTGTTACCTTGACGACTTTGATGTAAGAAACTATCACAGCCTGAGAGAGCCAGCAGAGCATTGCAGCTAAATATCATATATCTAGGGCTATACTCTGCATGAAACTGGGGGAAAAAAAGGGGGTAAACGGAGTTTCATTTTGTAGGATTTTGTCATATAATGATTTAAGAGAGCAGATCAGATGGTACCAGAGTGATGATCAACATTAAATAAGGGGTCTAAGAATTGACAGGAGAGATAGTGTTGCATGGATTTTCTTAGAAAGGTTCATTGAAGATGTCTGACTGTGTTGAGGTGAATGCTAAGAAAGCAAGAGAAAGGAACATCTTGGTCTGTCATATGCACTCAATGATTCCAAATGAGGATTTGCTGTGGCATGAGCTGAATGCTAACACATTTGCACAGTTCACATACCACAGATATTAATGTTGCATGGCCAAGAAAATAGTCATTGTAAAAAAAATTCCCAACATTTCCCTAACGCTTTAAAGCAATTGGATTTGATGGGTTTGTTCAAAGGTGCTATAACAGAAAATCACTGAAATATCACACTTGTTTATAGTGACTTGTAACAACATTGGTAATGACTGATTCTGTACTCTCTCTTATTCTACATATTCCTACATATTCCATCTATAACTAAAACACTCTCATTTCAGTAACACAGCCAAAATGAGACTGTCCCTAATCAATTATCCAGAAAAAAAACTCACACATTGATTGCTCCACCCCTTCGCTAGCTAATCTTTACACTCCAGTCAGTCAAAACAACTCTGGCAAACACATTCATTTTCACAGCTTATTTAACATAACATATAGTGCACTCGATTTACATTTGAGGAAGGGGGAAGTTCCACAATGCACTGTGAACAATACCGCTGCTTATGTAATAAAGCTAAGAGACATATCAGTGTCACCCCATGAGGTTTGTTCTGTCTAGAGTGCACACATCTGGTCAAATTCCACCGGTGCTGAAGAAAATAGTGTGAATTATGGCTGAAGCAACTACGCTGTAAATCCCAAGAGTCTTTTATAGTAGCAACTGCTGCATCTTTATTTTCTCACCATTGGTGTTTCGTGCAGGGTAGATACTGGTGAGTAGAGAGAATATAGGGCAGATAACCAGTTTCATGTGGAAATGTCCCAGGGGTATTAGAATGGCAAAAAGTGATTCTGTCTCATTTCAGCGAAACTAAACACTTATGAAATAAAGCTTCCACAGGCCTGATAACTAATTAGTTCAGATGCATGGAGCCATACTGGTTTAAATCCAAAGGAACTTTATAGAAATGAGTCCAACCTGTGGAAGTTACAAGTGTCAGACATCAGCAAAATGAGCTGGCAATACTCTGATAAACAAAAGAATGTATATAAGTATTCTACCTCTCATAAGGCCACAAATAACAAATCAGCGCCTCAGTAGAACGTGAATTAAATCTCATATTCCAAAACCAAGTTTGTAAGGACCAGTAATGCAGAAAAAAAAGGAAAATTGATATTTAATTTGGCATGGCTGTTATTCCTAAGCAGTATTGTAAAAATGTCATCTATGAAGCCGAACTTCTGATTTTTACTGGTTTGTACTTTGTCCTTATCTGAAGGTTGCAGGTAAATTGGGATTTCTTGGGCATTTTCAGAATAAGAATGATATAAACTTCAAGAGAAAACTATAAGACCAAGCGGGTTTATGTGCTTTAGAGGTAAAAGATGGCTGCAGATCGCAAGGAAGAGAAACAAACTCAAACTAATACAATTAGGAATTCAACTCCAAAAATAACATTTTTACCAGGATTATGGTAGTTATAACCAACGTGCCAATCTCATTTTTTTTTGCCAGGATTACTGGTCCTTTAACCCAAATGACAATCTGAGATAATGCTTTCCTGTGATTGGCTGAAAGTTTAAATACACATTTGAATTATATTCAGACAGCTAAAGGTCACCTTATTCTCTGAATCTAGGAGGTGATGTACAAGAAAATCTAATTTGAAATTTATTAAACTCGCTTTTTCAAGTTTAATCGGGAGAATGATTTGAAGTTTCTCCCAGTAAGTATTGCGAGATTTGACTTGTGTGATACTTACCGTGAGAAACTTTTTTTAATTAAATATATCCATGGAAAGCTAGCCATACCATGGATCCATGGTATCCATGGATACCTTTAATTTAAAAAGTTTGTCATGGCAAGTATTACACGAGTCAAATCTCGCGATACTTAACAGGAGACACTTCAAATCATTCTCCCAAGTTATTAAACTCGGAAAAGTACAAACAGCTTTTCCAAGTTTAATACATTTCGCCCTAAGTGCCAGGTCATGATTGAAACAAGAGGATAGAGGTCCCTGCCCCACAGAGCTTACAATCTAAGTAGAATGAAGACTTACATAAACAAATAGGAGGGTAACAAGTGCAGTAGGATAAAGTGACCGTTCATTTGGCTATAGCTGCCAATGAAATAAGAAAATAAATATAGATTTTGAATATATAATTGCAGAAATATTAATATAGACATGAAAACCAGTGCTAGTGCTCAAAGAGGTAAGATTTTAATTTAGAATTGAAGATATTGATGGATTGCTCTTGGAGGAGGTAGAGGGGTATAGAATTCCAAAGATAAGGAAAGCTGACTTGTGCACATGTGCTAAGTAGTAAGTAGGGCTAAAATGTCTGGGGGAGGGAACTTTTTCATGGAAAACTGGCCAGTACATGTCACACACACATTTCCTGGTGCAGGAGTTTATCAGTGCTGCCTACTCAATCATTCTGCATCACATGAAACAACTACTGGGGAGAAACACTTCTCACTAAGGTATAGTACTGCACATGTAAAGATATAATTTGACTACAGTTCCCCTTTTAACTGTTTTATCCTTTGTAGTTTATAATCTTCACAACTCTCTCTGTATGTCAGAGAGAGTTACTGTGTAAAACTGTCCAGACAACTAAAATACTCCTTTAATGTGGGCAGTGCAGTAAGTTCAATGATTAGCACTGCTGTCTTGCGGCACTGGGTTCTGGGTTCAATTCCACCCTGGCCTTCATCTGTATGGAGTTTGTGAAGATTATTCACTATAGTCCGAATTGTTGCGTATAGGTGTGAATTCGCCACCTAAAGACAATTTCAGTCACATATTTATAATGAGAATATTGTCACAGTCGCGACTTTACAATGGAGAAATTGTCACAGTCACAGATTTGCTATGGGAAACTGCAGTTTGAGAATTCAACAGTCGAATTCACACCTTAGTGAACAACCCCTTCTATGTTCTCCCCTGCGTGGGTTTCCTTCCACAATCCAAAAACATACATCTACAGTATGTCTGTCTACGTGTGTGTGACTGAATAGGGAAACTAGATTGTAAGCTCCACAGGGCAGGGACTGAAGTGAATGAGGAGCTTCTGTAAAGCACTGCGTAATATAGTAGCATTATATAAAAATGAACAAATACAAAAAAAAAAAACACTGTAGCATGTGCCTTCTTCCTCATTCTTATACAATGAATACCACTTGTCCTTTAAATTCCTTCTGTCCTCACTATTGACCTTAGCCCAGTATTGACCTTAGCTGCCCATCTCTTACATTCTCGTCAGCTTCTCCCCATCCCGCTTTTCCTGTATTCCAGATCCCTTGCACATTTTAGTATGCCCCCTCATTAATCACATCCTTTTCCTAAACCCCCTCCCTCACCACTTCCTTCTGAACTTGAAATTCCTGAAACTTCCTGCATTCCTCCTCTAGCACTGTATAAAGAAAAAAAGATCAGAAAATATTCACGGTGGAACTCTGCAACCCCAAGCTTTCAGGGGGTAATTAAAGGATAAAATAAAGAATAATGGTCTTTTCTGTACATCCATCTTTACAATAAGACTGTTGTTCATATGTTTTATTTAAAAAAAAACTCATAATTTTACATAACAGCATCATATTCTGTAATTAACATCTATTTTATACAATAGATTATAAATTGTATATTGTATATAAATGTAATATAGACTGGCTAACTCAGGCATGTTTTATATATGTCATCTGTTTGGCAGGAGCCAGAATAACCTAGAGAATTTTTCAGAGAATATACAGTATTTGTGAGTGTCTGAATGAGTTGCAGTCTGATCCTTTGTTATCTCCCAGTCCTCTTTTCTGTCATAATCTAGTTCATATCTTGTGGCAGGCAGCACAGCTGTTTAATAGCCTAAAGAAAGATGGCTGTGGCCAGCCTGCATACCTTTTTCTGACGATGGACATCTTTTTCATAGTCTGTGAATACTGGGGGCTTATTGTTATTGAGTGGGGAGAGGGGGTGTGAATAGTAGGATCTCTATGGGGGTTGCTTTAAATCTGAAGGGAAATGTAATTTAAATGAAATTAATCTGTGATTTTATACCGTTTGCTTTCCCCCCATTAATAATTAAATCTGATTGGCTTAGATTACTGTGCAATGATTATAAAGTCATAGCTTTTCATCACTGATGGAAACAGGGAAAGGGTCTGCCTAGTGGGTGCAGATTTAATAGTAGTTACAAGGAAATCTCTAGAACTCAGAGGTCAAAATGTTATTAGCTATGTATACAACACAAAATAAAACATACATATTCTAATTAATAAGCAGTGACTTGTTATTATATATACTGTATGTATAATTTTATAATTTTATTTATAAAGCGCCACAAGTTGTACAATTCAGCAATACAAATATAATACAGACATGGGATAAGTGCATTATACAATAAAAGTATAATATCATAAGGATAAAATATTATTATAGGTAACAAATTCTTCCTAGCTCCATAACACATGGGGCACTGATTATTATTTTTGGCAAGCTATGACTCACTGGTTAGCATTACAAACATATGACATAGGCATTTCATACTTCAACACGTAACACAAGTAGCTTTTCCCCTTTCCACATGTGAATAATACGATAGCACTTCCGTTCAGACTGCTGATAGAAAGATTAATATAGGGATAATTATTATAATTGCTTTAAACATTAATATTTTAGAAAAACTGGCCCTTCCTATTATTTAAAAAAAAAAACTCAATTGAAACCATTTTTTAGTAAGCACACTCACTCCTTCAGTTACTCAAATGATAAAAGGGCAAATATAATAAAGTTTAAACACAGAAATATTACATGCTGGCTGTGTTCACATTAACAGTCAGTGATTCACAGGAAGTTTAAGAAACTGTCTCTGGGATATGTTGTCACTAAGGTGTGTTCACCTGTTGTTGTACCACAGGGACAATCAGATATACGGGTAGAAGTGATTCATAAAACTGTTATCTCTAATGGAGTCATAGCTCACTTGGGTTCAAACAGCTGTGTTAGTGGCTAGTGGAATTTAGTGTATGGCCTCGGGAGATTAATGGGACAGAAGGGAGGAAGTGGAATGAAAAGCAAAGTTAGTAAAAAAATAAGTAAAATGAGACCAAAGACAGAAAGAAATGGGGGATGGGTGGTGGGGAGAAACAAAGGATGAGCCAAACAATCTGTAACTGTGTGTAATACAGATATAATAACAGGTTTGATAACATGCCTGATTTGGCTGTGTAAAATGATTTATCTGTAAATAAGGATTAAGTGCACTGCTTGACAAAAGAAAGATTAAGATGGCTCAAGGAAATGAAAGAATTTTACAGTGAAACTTGTCACATAAATAGGGAAGGAAATCAGACTAGGGTGAGAATGGAATGATATCCAGATCCCTACTGCAATGAATGGTACAAGTCCCTACTGCAGTTATTTCAGCCTTTTCTGAGCCATAGATACAAAATCTAATCACTAACAGCAGGGGTAGTTGCTTAGAGCCCTTAGATCATGCTTTTTATCTTTTAACCAAAATTTGGGCTAGATCGGTCCTGATTCTGGCTAGCTATGTTTGGAAGTAAACAGGGGTCAGTATCAACCTGACTTTGCTATGCTCTGTATATTCAAAGATACAATGTTTCCATGTTACCTGAACCTGACGAAGGGGGATTCCCCCGAAACGTTGTATGGATTTTCTTCATCTGCAATAAATGGTGTAATTCCCTTATTATACAGTTGATTGGTTGATGACTGTTTTTGAAACTTTACATAGGGCTTATGCTGGAAGTCTATACTATCCTGCTTCTGTAGTGGATTTTCGTACAGGTGCCTGGGAGTCAGTATACATTGTGACACCATGTTACAACTCTTGAGAAAGGGGAAACCGAAACGCGTTGAGTTGTTGGAATCAGCTCCAGGACTGTCCGGATTTATCCACTCAGAGACGGAAAACTACACACCAGGAGACACGGTTTCACTGGACTGCCATTACTGTTTTTAACAAGCGTATCTCTCCATTTGTGAGTAGATATTTTTATTTCATTTCTATTTGTATTAAAACCAGTTTTACACCATGAAAAGTTTTCTGGTCTCTAGAAAAGGGTGGCTATTGGTTTGAGAGGAAGTTACATAGAAGAAAAAGTCTTTCCATTGCGATTTGGATTTATACTACGGGCTTTTTATACATCAGATTTCTGGTGAGCATTTAGTGTATATACAGCACTTAGTTTATGTGTTTTTTATATACATGATTTGACCTCACAGTACCTTTGGGTCGTTGGTTACTGCCTATCACTGGTTGATTTACCACACAGATATATAAGCACTATATAGTGCAATTGTTGTGCGCTTCCCCACAGTGTGTTTCGTTGGAATTACTCAATTTCGGGAAAGAAGAGCGAATTTCCCTAGGAGGAAGCAGCACCATCTGACACTTGGATCACATCATTGTTTGTATTTATGCAGCGCTGCGGGACACTCACACTATTTTTTGTTTGAGTTTCTTCTTTGAAGAAGAAAGGTTAAAATCTGATGAAAGATAAAATATAGGCCCTGGAGCCCTAGTAATCCCAAGCTATTGCAGTTATTGTTCTTGTGTGCACAGGGGTAGATAAAGCTAAAAAGGCAGTCCGGGCAATGGTGAAATAATCTTTACTACAACGGGTAGTGTGAGTACCAAGCAATAGTTGTCGGTTCTCATATTACCCTTTTGTCCTCTTATTAGGTGTTAAGTCATAGCTCCCCCTATCTGACCTATCTCTGTAAATTGGAGTGTGACCTCAAAAAAAAACACAACTCTTATCCTTAAATACAATTACATTTAGTACTAAATTCTTATTAGAATCATAGCATTCACATGTATATAAATGTGTAAAAAAAGAAGTCTACATTATACCTCATTCATAATGAGTTTGGTGGCCAAGCCCAGGCGAAAACTATGTGGTGGTTCTCTGGGTAATCTAACAGTGGTTTAGGATCAGAGCCAATGAAATGTCTCTGTACATATTGTCATAGCTTTTTAAATATATTTTATTTGTGAAGCCCTAACTTATTCTGCAAAAATGTATTAAAAGGATGAGAGAAACACAGATTGTGAATAGATAAATAAATAAGTAAAACTTAAACAACCGGATAGGGAAAAAAAAATGAGAGACCCTGCTCGGAAGAGCTTTAATGTAAAAGAGAATGGACTAGAGAACAAGAAAGAAATAATGCAGAAGTTATGCAATGGGTGTTGTTGACTTAGTAATATGAAGAAGTGGATTAAGTGCTGTGCCTGGCCCAGTACAAGTACAGAATCCATCAATGGAAAAAGACAGTAAAAGAGATTATGTGGCATAAAGTGGGTGGTTGGTAGTAGGTAGTACAAATCAGCATGTCTTACTACATGATTTGAAGCTGTAGGCTTCCATGCATAGGTGGGTTTTAAATGGGAACCATAGTCAGATTACATATTTACATATGCAGTACTATTTCTTAGTGAGAAGTGTTTCTCCCCAGTAGTTGTTTCATGTGATGCAGAATGATTGAGTAGACAGCACTGATAAACTCCTGCACCATCAAATGTGTGTGTGACATGTACTGACCAGTTTTCCATGAAAAAGTACCCTCCTCCGGATGTTTTTGCCCTGCTTACTACTTAACGCCTGCGCACAAATTGGCTTTCCTCTGTAATCTCTTGCATTCCAGGAATGTAAACAAAGCACGGCTAATGAGGCCAAAAGGTCAGCACACGGCTTAACCAATAGCAGTCAGGCAGCTTTATCTTCTCGTGTTTAGCAGTTATATCACACACACTTCCTGGTACAAGAGTTTATCAGGGCTCTGTAATAAATCATCCAGCTTCAGATGAAACATCTACTGGGGAGAAATGCTTCTCACTAAGGTATAGTACTGCATATGTAAAGATGTAATCTGACTATAGTTCTCCTTTCAAAACTTTTTAAATACTCCCTATGTAAAGGGAGACCTAGAAAAGTAAGCAGGAACCATAGCACAAAGTACTTCTAATGACCTCTAATTCTATATATCTTATGCAGTGAGTCACCACCATGCTTTAAAAAATAAAGAACTTTTTAGTAACAGGAAATGTGATATGTGTGGGTTTTGTTTCTGTTTGCATAAAAGTGAGCCCTGCAAAAAATAACCTTGCCACACTACCTCATTGACATCTTTGTTTACAAAAGTTTTGTCAAATTACATTGTCCTTATATTGGTAAAGCGTTAATGCACTTTTGATCTTGAAATAACAACCAATTAAAAATGGGTCAAGTGCAAGCTACACCATAATTCCAAACCTGCTGATTGCTATTGATTCCTACACTTAAATACTTTTAAAGCTAGGTAGTATATCTTAAAATATGTTACTGGTTAATTTATTTTCACAAATCATAAACCTGCATTACTTAGAAGTATATGATAAGTGTTGGATAATCATCACAACTTCTTTTTAAGCAAGTCACAGCTAAATCACCAATTGAATTGTCCCCAAGCAATGTCCTTGAAAAACCTTTGTTAAGGACATCAAAGCATTTTGTACTGGAAACTGTCTCCCATGATGTTGATGTCTGCATTTGATATAGAAAATATGTATGTAATGTGAGCCTGATGAGAATGGCTGGCAAGTCCTAGAAACGCAGCATACCCTAATTATGATTAAAAAAAAAAATGTTAAATGGGGAGTGCAATGGCTCAGTTTTTAACACTGCTGCCCTGCAGCGCTGGGTTCTGGGTTCAATTCCACCCGGGACTTCATCTGCATAGAGTTTGTATGTTCTCCCCAAACTTGTCTGGATTTTCTCCCACAATCCATAAACATACATCTGTGTGTGACTAAATAGGGAAAATAGATTGTAAGCTACATGGGGCAGGGACTGAAGTCAATAACAAACCTCTGTAAGTTGCTGCGTAATATAGTAGCGCTATATAAATGAACAAATACTATGTACGTCTAATTTTATTTATAAAGTGCCACAAATTTACACAGCGCTGTACAATTTAGCAATACAAATATAATGCAGACATGGGAGAAGTGCATTAAACAATACAAGTATAATATCACAAGGATACATCACTTTAAGGGCTAGGTTGCAGTTGACACAAGAAGCTGGAGGTCCCTGCACCGTAGAGTTTACAATCTAAGTGGAAGGAAGACTTACATACACAGATAGAAGGACAGTAAGAGCTGTATAGTGTGTTGAGACAAAGGTCAATAAATACAGATATTAAGCATAAAATAAAATATATACATAAAACTCAGTGATAAAAATCAATGTTAGTTCTCCAAAAGATAGGACTTCAGTTTGCTTTTGAACGTGAGGGGGAATGTTCCTGGCGAAGACAAAGGGGTAAAGAATTCCAGATGTGGGGGACATAGAGAGAAAAGGGTTTAAGATGAGAAAGGGCAGTATTAGTACGTGGCATGCAAAGCTGGTTGCTTTGAGAGGAGCGTAGTTGACATCGAGGAATGTACGGGCATACGAGTGAGGAAATGTAGGGAGGGGCAACAGAGTGAATTGCCTTAAATGTCAAAAGGTGAACACTGTAAATGATTCGTTTACTTACAGGGAGCCAGGGATCAGAGAGTGATTGGGAGAAAGGCTGTCCCCTCTGGGGAGAGAGAATTCTGACAGCAGAATTTGGAATAGACTGGAGTGGGGAGAGGTATTAAACTGGAAGGCCAAATAGAAGAACAATGCAGTAGTCAGAGCGGGATAGGATGAGAGCATGCATGAGGGTATTAGCAGTGAAGGGAGAGAAAAAGGGACAGATCTTGGCAATGTTGTGAAGAAGAAATCGAAAGGATTTAGCAGCCCCGCGCCCCCCACTCACCTCCTCTAGTGTTGTACCTCCTCTAAGCGCTTCTCCACAATGAGGTCAGTTAAATGCGACGGTGCTCTTTAGATGCTTCAGGTCTTGCCGGCAGCTGCCGAATCCACAGCAAGTACAGCCAACAAGATCTAAAGCAGCCGAGGAGCGCAGTCGCATTCAACTTACCTCATTGTGGAGAAGTGCTTAGAGGAGGTGCATTGCTGGAACTTTGGAGGAGGTGAATTTAGCTATGGGTGATGTGAGCAACAGCGCCCCTCAAATAGATTGCGCCCTGGACAGTCACTCACATCGCCCATTGCTAAAATCAGCCCTGGTAGGGAATAAATACTGTACATAGGAGGTA